>RXIC02000460.1:171081-187094 GCA_003952965.2 Morella rubra | reverse complement strand
CCACGCTTTGAAATCATGGTTAATAAAATTTGTCATAAAATAATTAAAGAGAAATTAAAATTGTCATCTATGCAAACAGAAGTATCACTGAGACAGACCAGCCACCTAGTTATCAGCCACCTAGTTATCAGTTATGACAAATAAAATATGCACTTGAAATGGTTTATGTTTCAGAAACCAGCCAGTCCAGTTTTGCTAGCAAACAAAAACAAAAACAGAGTAAGCTCTGCAGATACAAGTTCAGAAATACATTCTGCAGACATTAACAGCATCATAGTTAACACTGATCTCTAAAGACAACCAGAACCAGTTAGAAATAGGCAAACCTGTGGAGCCAACTATACTATATATATCAAAGAAGCTACAAGCATCCATAAGCCAACTCCTCCAAAAGGGTTACGAACACCTTGTACAAAGCTTTTTGCTCGTAGTCACATCGTACTTTAGCTAGCTCACTCTATATATACACACACACACACACTACTTATATACTTATACAAGGGAGTGGCAATGGGGCACCGCATTGAGGCCTGATTAGTGCAACCCGAGCATCATCCTTCGGCATCTCATTGAGCCAGTGACAATCCTCAAACGAGCATCGTGGCCCACCTTTTGGGCACTCGTCAGTGGACTTTATATACGTGGGACCCCACGTAGGTGTACCATCCTCGAATGAGTTATGAGTTAGTCTCTTCAGATAAGAGCCGCCCAATTTCATCGTGAAGATCTCACCATATGGCTGATAATGGTGTGGGTTCGAGATTGGCTCTGCCGAGACGGCCCCATAGTCTGAAGTGAACATTATGCTTTTCCCGTAAAGACTGAATGTTTGGTGGTTGGCCCTTCCACCTGACCCGCTTCGAAATAACTTCTTCAACCCGGTCCTATTTGGGTGTATCAAGTACGGTTCTCCCAACGGTTCTCCCAATTCGACGCAAACGCAATCCATTCACCGTCCGGTGACCAACTCCACATCGTGTCGCTCCACGGGCTCTCTGTCAACCTGTGGAGAACACCTCTGTCCCCGTCCACGACATCCATTATGTAGAGGGGAAAAGATTCGGTACAAAGGAGGTCTGTTCAAATATAACCAAAGTCACGTTCCAGATTCAATTTCTCAGATCCAAGGGCCAAAATTCAGACACCTCGTTTAATTAGAGAAATATAGAGGCTCGGCTCAACTAAGTCATTGCCATCACTTTTTTCCTACGTCATTCTCGTCGTCCCCAACACGCTTTCCTTTTTTTTTATCTCACCCGAAGGTCTTCTTCTTCGTTCTTTTTTCTCCTTCCAGCTACTGCCTTGTTTAAGGACTGCACGTTCTTCTCTCAGGTAGTCCAAAATAAGGAATTGTTAGAGGTTCTACTATCTTGGTTGGCTTTTAAGTTCTAATAGGTCCTCTGTGGCCGACCAAGTTTTCTAGGATTGACCCCTTTTGATCGGAGACTGGAAGAAAATACTTTCTGATGGCTTGTATAATTTATTGGAGAAAATCCCGTATGTCAATTGCAGCAATTTGTAACCTCTGTGCTGGGTCCTGGGGATGGTAATTTCCATAGAGTTGATAACATCGTCTCCTCTGGTGGCTTGAGTTGGTATGTTTTAAACGTTAAGTAGTTAAGTGTTCTCATTCATTGTCACAATAAACAGGAAAGCTGCTCTGGTCTTCTCGCAAGATTCTCTCTCTGTGTCCAGGAGATGATAGGTGTTTACACCCCTATTTGAGTTTTAGCAGATCTCGTTGGAAGGAGATTCGGTAGTCTTTAAAACAAAAACAAGTTTGTAGTTGGTAGTGCTGCAATGGCAGATGCCGGTATTTTAAAACTCCCTTTGATTTCAATCAGATCCGGTATTGCTGGAGCCGGGTAGGGGAGGAAATCTGTTTGGCGAGGGGAGGAGCAGGATCCTACTAGGGGAGGAGAGCAACTGCAAGGATAAAAGAATGGAAGAGAAAAAAAAGAACGGGAAAGAAGGCGTATTGGAGCTTTCACGAAAAGAGGAAGAAAAAAAAAAAAAACCAAGGAGAGCCGGCTGAGCTAAATCGGGCCAAGCCGATAAGGAGCCAACACTCCTCACTAAATGAGGTGTCTGAATTTTGTCCCTTGTATCTGAGAAATTGAATCTGGAACGCGACTTTGTTTATCTTTGGAGAAACCTCCTTTGTACCGAATCTTTTCCCCCAGCGTCAAGGGCAGTTATCCTGATGATTTTTTCTTGCTGCGAGTATATTTCCTCCAGAACCAGATTCATACTATCTGAAGTATTAAAACCAAATGGCGAGGAGTATTTAAAACACATAATGCATACCCTGAATTACACAACCTCTGGGAACAACATCGGGATGCCTAATGCACTTGAATTTGTCACTAACTTGATGGGTCTGACATGTTTTTCAGGTTTGCCACAATATCCGAGGCACCTTAACAAAAATGAAGCGGTAAAGATACTACTGGCTCTTGTAAAATGGTGCCAAAGATGATGCCCCCGCTGTGAGTGACTGAGTAGGTTTTTGGGCTTTAGCCTTCAAACAAAGATATAAAATAGATTTATATGAGTTAGTATTTGAATAGATCATGGTTCATCCTTATATGAAGTCAATATTGGGCAGCTTTGTGAACAGGGGCATACTCTTGCATCCTGATGAGCTATGCATTAGCGACTGCTAGGAGCATATTAGAATTTCTGCAAAGGATCCTTACTGGGACTTGCTGAGACTTTGAAATTCGCTGCAATGTTTGTTGGAAGTAAGGGAGCCATAAATGGAATTTTGGATATCATGAATAAGTGTTCTTTTTATTTCCAATGTGCAAAACAGTTCGCATGGCTCTAAAAGGAAGAATATATCTATATCTAGTCTTCAATTGCTATTTTGTAGCTTCTGAACTTAGGCATCGCTATCTTGAAGCTTCCCAATGTATGTTGTAAAATTGATGCAGTTAACCTTGGCAATGCTTTACCTATTTCTTATATGACAGCTAGTACAAGGATTGCACCAGGATCGGTTATTGACATCATTGATAGCGATGATGATTGTGCTCTTGGAAGAACTTTGTGTGGGAAAGAAATGAATTCTGAGAACTTTGCGGACACAGTGCGCCCAGATATTACACATTGGTAGATGGGAGTAGAATACTCAAAAGAAAACCTGATTCGAATATAAATATGAGTGAGAATGCAAATGGTCATAGTTATGAAGAAAAAGTCTTTATTATCAAACATATGATTTTTGGCAAACTTACGTTACGTCCAGTCTGCTTAGTGTTGGTTGTATATCACGTGGATCTTGGCTTTTGCAGCCAAATTGCACTATCCATGAAAAAGAAACTTTTGGTTTCTAGTCTCCATAATGATTTGAGGAGCAATGCTTCTATCATGGCGTTGCCAACTATAAATAATCTGCTTCATATCTCTTTTATTAGAACTCGTAGGCTACTGATCATTTCTATGAAGCATTTGCAATTCCACAGGGTTATGGGGCATCGCAGCAAAAATGGACCCCAAAAGACTTGTTTCTACTCCCGCAAAGGAAAGAAACAAAGCTGCCCAAGCTGGCCATTTTCAAAGCATGAAATTTTTCATGAAAAAGTTTCAAAAGATGCTACGCAAATAAGAAATAAACAAGTCAATCCAAAAGTACAACCAAGGCAAAGGCTAAATTATTGTGTCTGCTTATTGGGACCAGACGACAGCATACGGGAAGAAATTCTTGACCTTGCTCTTTTTAATGAAAACTTTATAATGCTTTTGCCTGCTAATCTGTTATACGTGCTCAATTTTTATGAAATTTGGAAAGTGACGCCATGGTCATTTTTGAAGCATTACTTTTAGAAAATTGACCAAACGAGGCCTTATATGGGCTGATAACATACTTCCAACCGATGAGTTCGCATGGCAGAATGGGGGGGCTAGATGGAGGATGGAGGACAGTGGACCGGACCCTGCCCAAAAATAAAAAATAAAAACAGAGTTGAAGATCAGCTGGAATATGCTGAAGGGTTTAATACCTTTGGCAACTTCAGACTTGTAAAGGGCAGCATTTGCAATCCCAAAGGGTTATGGTGCATCGCGGCAGGTAAACATGGCTAACAGCTACCATGTCATTTGGTGCACAACTACCCGTGCAAATTTAGGGTTCTTCGTGCTTAGGTCAAAGTTCTAGAGAGAGAATGGAACATTGAGTTGATTAAATAATTGGGGCTTAAACTTGCTTCCTTTACATACACATTTAACAGAGAATGATTGCAAAGCCAAGCATTGAATTTATCTCAATCAAATCAAACATGCCATTTGTACACAACGGATGGAACTTGCCGACATGGCTAACAGCTACCATGTCACACCTAATTAGTATTACACACGTTAAAATCAGACACTTCATCTTCTCCTCATTTCTTTCACTTCATTATTTTCCAGATCCATAAACTTCTGCACCAGCCCTGAAATTTCCTCTCTTGTCGCTAACTTGTCTTCTCCCACATCTTGCTTCACCCTCCAGCCGGACTTCCAATCCTCCACAATTAGCCTATTGTTTTGGGGTTGATCTGCTAACTGTTTTGGGGAAGGTGAGAAAAGGAACGCCACAAAACACACCTTTTTAAATTGAATTCCAAACTCCCCATAGAAGAATGAGAGAGCACTCTCAATTGGTGGCACCAAGGCACTATTGACCTGATATCACCACAAATTCCTTCAGCCTACATGTCTCACCGCGCGCCACCCACAAGAATTTGATGCCACTCGCAAAACAGCTGCAATTTCAACTATTTGAGGGTAGAGCATTGAATGACGGGGCGATAGTAGGGATAAAAAATGTGAATTCTACTCGTTGAGCATCAAATGTATGAGATTCGAGCTCGTAGATGAAGTTGTAATCTCTCTTCGTTGCAGAAGCTTTCTCTACATTCTCTTCACTGTTTTGGTGAGAATGAAAACTAAATTCATGGCTAGAACCAAATTGATTGGTATTAACTCTGATAGATAGCGGGTTGCCATTGAATAAGAGGAAATGGGCCAAATTTAGAAGGAGCATGTGTGAGAGAGCTGTATTTGAGTGGCTTCAGGGTCTTTGAATATCTTCTCAGATAACCCATTTGAGGGTTTAGGAGCTTCGGCAAACAGAGAGACTTGGCGACAAAGCTAAATTCCGATGGCTATATATGTTCTTAAACGACATCGTTTGGGGTAGGCTGCAGATCTAAGGTTCCGCTACTTAGGGTTGTTTTTGGTTCGCGAAGTGGAGATTTTGTCCTGGGGGAGTCCAATCAACATCCAAGGGATTTACAAAGTGGATTTTTTAATTTTATTTTTCGTGTGTCTGATTTTAATTGGGTGTGATGTGATAGTCGTTAACTACATCGACAATCAATGAACGGAAGAACTAAAATAGGAATTGGTCAGAACCGTAGGGTAGTCCGTGGAAAAAAAAAAATTTACCATAAGAACTAATCTAGGAATCACGCAAACACCAAGGACCGGCAAAATAATTTAGCCTTTATATAATGCTGCTTAGGTATGCATAGATGTCACAATGTTACATCACTGGGTGGACAGGTGTCGACGTGGCGGCAGCTTGATTATTGCAAATATTCTCTTTCTTTCTTCTTTTTTTCTAGCCAATAATGATATTTCAAAATCAGATTACAAATTAAGCAAGCATATGAGTTACGATTTTGATGTCTAGGCGCCCAACCCAAGTCAGGTTCCAATTGGGATGCGGCTATGTTCATTTTATGAATTCTTTTAGGATTTTTAGGATTTTTGAGATAATTGTAAATATTTATATAAATTGAACTTCTATAAGTTTTATATGTAAGAGTTAGTGAAAAGTATTAAAGATATTTGATTTTTATTGGAGTTTGTAAAAAAAATTGTAAAGAAAAAAAATTTGTAATTTTTTAATAAAAAATAATAGAATTCGGTAAAAATGTATTGAATATAGAATATTTGTGTTAACATTTTTATAAAAAATGATATTAAAATTTGTGTGAAATTTTTTTTTGAAATTTATTTAAAAGATATTAATAATTATATTGAATTTTTTGAGAATTTAAATGTTAATTTTGTGAATTTTGTATCCTATTACGATTGAAAACAAATAAGCCAGCCACGACATACGTATACATTGCCAAGCACTTTATAATGATGCAGTAACTAACTGTCCTATTTTCAAGGGGGAATATTTGTACAAATAGAATTTGTTATGACGGTAGAATCATCTAGGAATGCAGTAGAACATTCTGGGCTCTGGTGAGCTGTATTCTGATGAGCTGTATTATGCTAAGCTGGAGCCTAATTCGGAGGTGGAATCTTCATATCAGCTCTATGTGATTCAACAAGTCGATGACTCGAGGTTAAGCAAATAGTGTGTTTCAGGAGAGAATCTAAACGAGTTGATGACTTGGAGGTTAAGCAAATAGAAACGGGTAGGAAAAGTGCGACACCAAAACGCAAAACACGATACTATCAACAAGTTGAAGAGAGTCGTTATAAACCGCTAAAACAATTGACATCACATACTGTGGGTTTATGTAACGGCCGGGAGTTCTGCCAATCTCAGTTTCTGTCAATATCTTTGCAAAAGGTTTTTATCTTGGATTCTTGGTCGCCTTTGAAAACTAAAATGGTTAGGGATACTGCCACTACTGACCTGCTTTCCGGCGACGTTAGGCTCCCACTTGGCAGCTCCGAGGGCTTGGACAACGATGGCCAAGGTCCCAAGAGAGCTGTTGATGGCCAATCCAAGAGAACAGGTAACTTGTATCTTTCAGTCGTTGTTGGTTCTTTTAAAATGCTAGTCCTCGTAGAATTGGAATCCAGAGTTTTTTTATTTTTTTATTGGGATTAGGTACTCTCTTCTTTGGAGGATTAAAAGATCTAGGGCTTAGAGGGTGAGATGGAGAGAGAGGTCTCAAAGAGAGTTCCATTGATTCTAGTGGAGAAGAAAACATTCTTTCTAGTTTCTACGTACCCACGAACTCGGGCAATCTTGTCAAACCACATTAAAATATAGTGTTTATTCTTCTTCTTCCTTTGTCTTTAATTAACGTAACTTCCTCAACCTGCAGGATTTGGAGCACATGTGCTCTCATAACGACTAGTGTAGTTGGGTCAGGGATGCTGTCGATGGGTGAGAGCATGGCTCAGCTTGGATGGGTTGCAGGTCCCGCCGCGATTATCTGTTTCTCCTTCCTGGCTTACTACACCTCCAGGTTCCTCCTCAACCGTCCCGGGAAAAATACCGTCACTGGAAAGAAAAATAGTTATATGGACGTCGTTGAATCCAACCTTGGTAGTCTCAACTAGCTTCTTTTCATTTCGTAGTGAAATTATATCTAAGTGGCTGCTTCCATAAACTAGATCTGGACTCTGATCTTTTTGGGTGGTTGTAATTTTCTAGGTAGAAGACATGCCATCGTATGTTTTGTAGTTCAGTACCTGAATCTTCTTGTCGTTGCCAGTAAATACACACAAGAAGCGGCATTCAGGATGACGTAAGTTTGAAATGAGACAACGATTGAACTGATTTGGTTTATGAATGTTAATAGTGCTGTTTGGAACTGATCTGGGCGCTAATTGGTCCTTTGTGTTTCAATCCCATGCAGGGACCTGATACGGTATGCCTGCCACCATAGTCGCAAGCGTACATGTCGAGTTTATCGGAAACCATATAACATTGTAGCCGGCGTGATTCAAATATTTTTCTCGCAAATTCCCGACTTTGATCAGTTGGGGTGGCTCTCCAGTCTCTCAGTTGTGACGTTCATAATTTTTTCAGCAATTGGTGTTGGCCTTACCATCGGTAGAGTTACAGGTCCATCCTACAAATTTTTATAACTATTTTTGACTTTTTGTTTCGAATCTTGACTTATTTTGGAGGAGTACTAATTGGTTCTTGCAACACTAACCTCACCTTTATTTTGCCTTTTATCAATTACCAGAAAATGGAATGGTCAAGGGAAGTGCGGGTGGAATGAGCCTCGGCACCGTAACTCGAGCCAAAAAGATCTGGGGGATCTTTAAAGCACTGGGGACATAGCTATTGCATACGATTTCTTCAGTGTGCTGGTAGACATTGAGGTATGTCTTTGTCGAAGGTTTATAAATTAGATCAAATCTTTTTCTTTCACGTTTTATTAACGGGATAAAAAAACAAAAAACAAAAAACAAAAACAGGATGCAATTGAATCCCCACAGTCAGACGGCGCCAATAAGATCATGAAGAAGGCCACCAAATTAAGTCTTGTAGCCACAACCTCTGTCTATCTTGTCTTTGGCGGCCTGGGTTATGCTGCTTTTGGAGAGAAATTCACTTATAGCATCTTCTACTTCTTGTGGAATCCATATTGGCTGCTTGACATAGCAAGTCTTGCCATGCTAATCAACTCTGTTGGTGCATACCAAATTTTTTCCCAACCCATGTTCGCCATGGTTGAGAAGTTCATAGGAGGAGCAGTCACAAATTGCGAATTCGCCACCAAAGACATTGAAATCCCGATCCCATGTTTCTCCTTCAAAACAAACCTCTTGCGATTGGTTTGCAGGAGCAGTTTTGTGATCACAACCACTGTGATGTCAATGTTTTTAGCGTTCTATAACGACTCTCTTCAAGTACTTGTTGATGGTGTCGCGTTTTGGTTTCTCGGAATTTACTTCCCCTTGGAGATGTACAAGAAGGAGAAACAAAAGTATCGCGGAAAGTGGCTTTGCGCTCAAATCGTGATTATCGGGGGCCTCGTCCTTACCATAGCTTCCATTGCTGCCAAAATTGTTGTCACTTTTATTCGTGGGTCTTATGATCCCCTCCTGCCAGACTATGGAGATGAGGCTTCAATTTGTGAAATCCTCTGTTGTTGCCGATCTTTTTTTTTTTTTTTTTTCTGGTTTTGTTGCAGATTTTCTTTTGGCATGTTTGTTATGGATCTTGCCGCAGTTTGTGAAGTCCTAGTTTTGTAAAGTTGTTTATTCATTGTAGATTTTTTTTTTCTTGGGTTTGTTGTAGATCTGTATTTTTGGGTTGTAGATCTGGATTTTTGGGCGTAGTTGTTACAGATTTTTATTTGTAAAGATCTTTATGGAATGGGTTTTCTGTGTTTGTTTCCTGCTATGGTGATAGATATTTATTTGTAAAGTTTTGAATTTTGTAAAGTCTTGTGTCCTGTTTCATAAGTCTTTGTACAAACATTTATGAAAATGTAAATTTTATATGAATTGTTGTCTCTCTCTATTTGAAATGGATTATCTGGTTGGTTTTACTATTTTTGTGCATATGGCGAATAAGGTGTTCATTCTTAACAAACTAACGTCGTTGGTTACCAGGCAATCAATAAAGATTGACTATTTTTCTCCTAACATATTTTATCATTGACATAAATAACCTATTGTTAATGAAGGAGAAGGGTTGTATGGAAAAGGCAATTGCCACGCGACAACCACAACGAAGGCTTGACGACCAAAAGTAATGTCTGAAGGGTTCTAGTGACGGCTTTGTATTTTTGGTGACGGCAGTGCTCGTCGGGTTAACCTGATTTTGTTGTAGTGTCCATGGCTAAGAGAAAAAATAGGAATGTCACTTCTTTTGAATTGAAACTCTTTAGCGAGCCCCCATTGGGTCACACAATATGCTGCATCAACCCTTGTTAGAAAATATACAAATAGCCAGGGAAGAAGTGCTGCAAATTGAATTTGCTGGGTTGTGGCTTTGTGGAGCAAGCCAAAATCAATCCATTCTAATATCCATTGATCATCCTGTTTTGCTTATAAAAAATTCCACATCCACTGGGCTTCTGCCCAGATCTCTCAGTTACCCCGACGAACTTGATGGGTTTTGAAAAATCACCCATTTTGTTCATCTTGCTCTGTACAAAGTTGTCCATATGTGGAGAAAAATAAGACGAGATGATAGGAATGCCCAGGGATGCTTGGGTAGCCATTTTTTTGTCATTCCCATAGACAGCGCCAGCTGATGAAACTATTTTTTTTACCGGCCATCACAGAAATCCGCTGAGCCAAAGACCCAATATGGAGAACAGTAAAAAATCTGCAAAACTGAGGAAAAAGTGAGCTGGTCTGCCTTATGAGTCAGCCTCCGAAACTTAAATCAGTTCTCTGTAAAAAAATCATGGGAAATGAGAGAAAAATGTGTTCTATAAATTACTGTTCATTTCCCCTTTTTAAGCCAGGGAGCCCTCTTTTATATAAGTATATTTTTCCTCCTTGTAAATGGAATAAGCTGATTGGCTATCAGTGGAGCAAGTCTCTCTGCAGGTTGACGTGATTTTTGACCAATGAGACATGGTCCTATAGGCGAGAAGATCTTTAGAAATCTACCCATGGACCCACTTTTGGGCCTTCTACTGCTGGGCCTTATTTAAGCACGTTAGGCCTCACTTAGGCTGAGTATGCCAAGTGGGTTGAAAAAGCCTACCCTATCAGTATCTAATCTCTTTCCTAATTGCAATACAATCTGATGACTCATGATTAACATGCCTCTCCCATGTTGTTTTTCCTGTTTCTGAGTAAAGCTTGTGTTCCAAGTTAAAAAAAAAAACAGTAACTTCCATTGACTTTTCTCTTTCTGACTGACGACCGATTGAATAGCTTTTTTTGTTGGTAGATATATAGTAATGCCTACTATCCTTTTTTTTTTCTTTAACCAGATGTTTGGGCCAATTTACATGTACCTCGACTAATTTTGACGTCTTTGCAATTCTCACATCCCATACAAATAGGACAATTATCAGGCTAAAGGCTTTAGGGTAGTCCCAAAGGGTTGGTAGCATTTATGAGATTTTGAACTTGACACCTTGAAAAGAGCAAAGCACCAAAGCTTTAAGTCTTAACCATTAGGTCAACCCCAACTGTTCTCTTTCTTTTACCACTAAAAGAGTCTCTGGAGAGTAAACAACTATAATGTATGGCATGCGAGCTTCCAACGTGCGTCTGATCCATACTCGTTCAGCCACCTTAGTGTTTAGTCATGGAGGCAATCTCCGTTTACTTGAGCATGGTTCTGAATCATTTTGGTTGTATGCGGGGATTAATCCCCATGACTTTGTTTTTTTTTAGAAGTAATTAAAAAAAAAAAGGGCTATAGCAACCAAATGTGGTTATGACTAGTTGAATTTTAGCAACAAAATGTTAGGACTCGTTGCTAATAAGACTTTTAGCAGCGAATTTAAGATGATAGCTATTTTTGCTCGCAATATAAATATTAGCAACGTGATGATTGGTTACTAAGAGTTAAACAATAGCAATCAACATTTAATGGTTACAAATGATGAACTATCTGCTCTAAGCCAACCGTGCATTTTTTTCATTCTCTCTCTCTCTCTCTCTCTCTCTCTCTCTCTCTATCTATCTATCTATCTATCTCCTTTGCCTTCCTGAGATCGTTGCCATGGCCAGTGAAACACTAGGTCGATGAAACAGCTTGCACCAATGCTACCAGCTTTGAGCGAGAAGTTAAAGATGGCTTTTGACTCAGAGAGCTTGAACACAACTCAGTCGTAGGACTTGGCAGCTTTGATGGCTGTGTTGAAGGTCCCAAGCCAAACATACGAGCCTCGTTGGGTAGGGTCTCGAATCTTAGCCGCGTACTTGCCCAACAGCCTTTGTGATAGAGACCGAGGTAGAGGCACCAAAGTCAAGGCATGAGAGAAGCTAAGGCTTGTGAGGCGCATGGTGAAAATGAAGCCATACACAACACAAGCCATGGGGCCAGTGAAGAAATCTACCGGAGGCGGTGGCGGCGACAAGAGACACTAGTGGTTGCTGGATGTGGCACTATTTTAGGGAAGTCCATCTTAAGTAGAAGCTATTTTATTTGAATTCAATTCTCCTAGATTTTAGAGATAAACTCGAGGGGAGTAATTAAATAAGGTTTGTAATTCAAATATACTAGATTCTAGGATTGTCTCCTAAAGTCTATTTGAATAAAAGATGTAATTTAAATCTTCTAAATTTTAGGGATATATTCTAAACTCTAGGACGAACAATTTGAAAATCATCTAGGATTAGGTTTTTTGAATATGGATGTAATCTCTTAGATTTAGGGATAGAATCCTAAACTCTAAGAGAGGCTCTTTTGAATGGTTAGCGCTTGAGGAGCCCTATAAAGACATCTCTTAGTCACATTAGAGAGTGATATATTTAGAAATTAGAGATTTGGAGAGCATGTAAGTTTTTAAGACTTTGACCGAACATAGGCACGTATATGCTGGTGTTCAGGGCTAATAACATTATTCACTCACTACAAAAAAAAGGACCTATAGCAGCGGTTGTTGCTATAGTCAAAAAACCGCTGCTATAACTTATAGTAGCGGTTTTTTAGCCCGGTCTCGACCGCTGCTATAGATCCGTCGCCATAAGTCTATCGCGGCGGTTCGGGTGACCGCTGGTGAAGACCTCGAGTCTATAGCAGCGGTCGAAATCGCCACTATAGACCCGAGCGCAATTGCGTTGTTTTGGCACTAAAGGTCTGTAGCGACGGTCACAAACCACCTATAGACCTAATATGATCGTCGCTATAGGTCTATAGGTCAGGTTCCACTTATAGCCGCGGTCAGTGACCGCTGCTATAGGTTTGCAGTTTTTTTTTTTTTTTTGGTATGTGCCAATATTTTTAAAACGCTACTAATTTTTTCCTATATTTTCCTATACATGCTTTTTTAATTGGTAATACAAATTTATTTCAATAATTATAATTCAATAGAGCTAAAAACTTAAAAAACAAAGATAATAAAACAAGAATCTCTTCATCATTGATTAATAATATTTTACAACAAACACAAGAATCTCTACAAGTAATCTAAAAAGTAACAAATTTCTAATATAAAATAACAATAAGGAAAGACCAACTAAAATATTCAAATACAACACAATAAGCAAGGACCAATTAAAATCTTCCTCCTTTGACACATCAACATCCTCTATCTTGAATTCCTGTAATAGAAAATAAATATCACATGAGAAATAGAAATAAACAAAAGATTTATGTAAACAAAATATCTATTTGTATATAAGGCTATAAGCAACTCTAGATAAAACGGGTCAAAAAAATGACCTCGGGGGCGTTGCCCCCGAACCCCCATCAAGGCAGGCTTGTCCATGAGCACTCCGACTTGGGCCTATCGGCCCAAGCCTCCGCTCCATGGACTAAGCCTCACAAAAAATCTCATTTTAAACCGTAAAAACACTTAATAGGCTAAAAAGAAGATACTAGTCAAAGAAAATTTGGAAGCCTAATAATTGCAGCAAACTTACAATAGAGGACAACATAGATTGTCCAAACAGTCTGGTATCCATCTTTCGTCAACAATATGTATTTGCTCCACATAGAATATCAATTTTCAGTTTTAGCAAGAACAACACATTGTTACACATAGACAAGTGAACACAAAAACACTACTTAGAAAAACACCTCCAAGAAATCATGGTGGAACTTTTTGTCTGGAGGTCTCAACAGGTGATCTCCCTCCAATGCTACTCATCATATAGCTTATTTTTTTCCTGGAAATTCTATACCTCTATTTAGAAGTCACTGCAACCCCCATCTCTTATGCCTTCAATGTGTTTTCTGTAAGGTTCCTGTCATATCTCTCTGGCCTATTGTGCTTCCTCTCAAACTCAAAAGTAGAGTCCTGCAAAACAAGGAAATACTAAAAGGAAAAACCACATCACCACCCAATCATTTCTTGTTCAATCAATGGTTGCCTTATAAGTAGAAATATTACGATTTTTACATTGAAAGAAAAAACTATCTCATGGAATAAACATGGAATTGAAGAGTCAAAGAAGATTTATCCACACTGACCAAATCTCTGGAATAAACACTGACCAAATCTCTGGAATAAACATGGAATTGAAGAGTTAAAGAAGATTTATCCACACTTCATGGAAGTTTAGCATATCTCATGCAACAAATACTGTTAAATTTACATTAGCAAATGGCGTTGGGAAATTAATATCCAATGGAAAAGAATAGAAGTTCTGATCACTGGAAAACTAACATCCTGATTACAGTAAACCAGCATGTCCTTTTCGCATGCATCATGTATTCATCATTTATCAGACACTTCATTAAATGATTTTAGACCAGAACTTTCAGTGGAAAGGCAAGGAAATTTTCGCAAATGAAAGAATGCAACTGAACTTAACTCACTTAAGCCTTTTTCCCAATTCCATATAAAATAAAGCAATGGAAAAAAAAAAAGTCTTGAATGAAAAGGCCAAAACGACATTATCAACTTCATCAACACCTTTCTTTGAGTTCTATATCATGATTAGTCAAAGTATCCTGAAGATCTTGGAGGACCCTATCCCTTTCTGCAGATATAGATAATACTTCTTTTTCAGCCTCCAACAGGACAAAGAAGAGGCAATGAGTAATACATGTCTATAATGACTGATGTATTTCCTTATAAGATAAAGGAAACTACAAGCACATACTTTCAGTGATTCCTCAAGCACTTTAAGTTGTTCAGAGTCTTTAGCTATAACTAGCTCTGCTTCCTTCTTTTGGAGAAGTGTGTGAGCCCGAACCTTATAGGAGGAAAATTCCTTTTCAAGGCGGCTGATCTGCAAGATTTATTTGAGAGAGATATAAAGTAAAACAGTATATCAAGAAATCTTTACACACATTGTCCCCGTTGGGAAAGGTTCCTGGCTTTTTTTAACATAAAATACCACCACACCAAAATATTCTAACAGCTTCTTGATAAAAGGAGAGAATAGGTGCAAAATTTCGCAAGATGAGATCCCGTAATCCATTCGTAGAATACAAGTCTGTCAGTATCTTGGTCCAAAATTTTGATTGGCAACTTCTAATGACAATAGATGTAACAGGCTGTCACCTATTTGCTTATCAGAAGGGAGAGAGTTCAGTATAACAACTTCAAGGCCCCAATAAAAGAGACTAGTTTTTTTGACAATTTTAGTCCAACAGTAGCTAAAATGCTTTCTGCCCGAAGCCAGTGGAAGTTGGATATGCAAAGGATTCCAACTCTATGAGGAATCAGTTCAGGAAGTCCCGGATGGAGTTAAGAATAATTACATACCTCCTCCTTGGCAGCAACTAATTCAGCATCCCTAGTACTTAGCTTCCGGGCTTGGGAAGAGACATCAGATTCCAGCTGACCTGCACAATAAGAAGACAATTAATATTCATTTATTATCTACTAGAATTCTAATGGAAGTTCAACAAGAGATGCGAATGTACTTCTCATTTTAGCTGCTTCAATTTCAGCGCGTATGCAATTATGCTCGGCAATTTCCAGTTTGCTTCTAAGTGTCTGGGAGGCAGCTTCCCAGCCCTCCTTTTGTTTCTCCTGAATGCATTACATGCCTTATGAGTATGGAAATGATGTACATATACTCAAACTAGTTATATAAATGAGATAGTAATACTTTAATTCACAAAGTTTTGTCTGGAAACAAGTTGTCAAGTATTTTAACTGTTTTCTTCTCCTATTCAATTTATGGAAGCCATCTTTCTAAAGAAGCACAAAGAGAAAGCGAAGACACATTTGTTGGATGAAAGTATTTGCATCACAAGATCTTTACCATAGTTAAAAGAAGATAAATTCTACTCATTTTGAAATGTTTGACTCATACATGCTCATGTTTCAGGTCGGCAAGATCCCCCTTAACAGTTTCCATAGAAGCTCTGAGCCGAGCTGCTTCACCACTTGAAGCTGCATCCATCTCCGCAATCTTCGACTCTTTTTCTGCGACTAGCACCTAGGAACATATCTCCAATACTTGGTCAAGTTAGTATGGGGAAATCTAGGATATCCATCCGAATGAGGTGAAAGAATATCCAATTGAGGATTTTTTCGAAACGAAGATCTAAAAGATAGCAATGGCAATTTTCCTTAATAAGAAAGCAATGATTGATTCCCTCACACACACTCCCACAAAGTGCTATCTTAACTATATAAGTGTTGCATCTCAAAAATTTAACAAGAAAGTCAAGGAACAAAAAAACAATCATGACCTCATCCTCCAGCCAGTTCTAA
>RXIC02000460.1:133087-170982 GCA_003952965.2 Morella rubra | reverse complement strand
TTTGTTTCTCCTGAATGCATTACATGCTTTATGAGTATGGAAATGATGTAAATATACTCAAACTAGTTATATAAATGAGATAGTAATACTTTAATTCACAAAGTTTTGTCTGGAAACAAGTTGTCAAGTATTTTAACTGTTTTCTTCTCCTATTCAATTTATGGAAGCCATCTTTCTAAAGAAGCACAAAAAGAAAGCGAAGACACATTTGTTGGATGAAAGTATTTACATCACAAGATCTTTACCATAGTTAAAAGAAGATAAATTCTACTCATTTTGAAATGTTTGACTCATACATGCTCATGTTTCAGGTCGGAAAGATCCCCCTTAACAATTTCCACAGAAGCTCTGAGCCGAGCTACTTCACCACTTGAAGCTGCATCCATCTCCGCAATCTTCGACTCTTTTTCTACGACTAGCACCTAGGAACATATCTCCAATACTTGGTCAAGTTAGTATGGGGAAATCTAGGATATCCATCCGAATGAGGTGAAAGAATATCCAATTGAGGATTTTTTCGAAACGAAGATCTAAAAGATAGCAATGACAATTTCATTAATAAAGCAAATTGATTCCCCTCCACACCACTCCCACAATAGTGATTTCTAACTAATTTAAGTGTTGCATCTAAAAATTTAATCAAGAAAGTAGGAACAAAAACACAACCATGACCTCATCTCCAAGCCATGTCTAATGCGGAAAGACCCTTGTGCTAGGAAAAAGAAATATGAACACTTGTTATCTTTACTTCTGAATCATCAATGCGAAAGACTATTGATAATTTACCTGTATGAGATTACCGGAGGATCAGCTGCTTTTAGTCTCTGTTTTTCCAGCGAGGGCGGGGTAGGTTGGACTCTGGGGGGAAAGGAATTTTTTTTTTCTAGGGAGAGGAATTTGGCGGGAAGAAGAAAAGGTATTCGGAAAAAATGATTATAGCTCGCACTGACCCCTAAATGACCGTCCTAAGTAGCTTTTTAACGCGTTCAACAACGCTGTAAAGTTTATAGCGGCTCAGTTGCACGCTATAAATATCGCCACTAACGATACACTTTGCGCGTTTTTATAACCCTGCAAAGTCTAGACCGTCATGACACCGCTATTATCCCTCTTGCAGCGTTATTTAAAACGACGCTAAATCACACTTTACCGCGTTTAAGACTGTCGCTAAAAAGACCCACGCTATTAACCTTTTTTTGCAGTGTACCAAATATTATATATAGAGGTGTGTATGAATGAATGTGAGCAATTGCTTGAAAGATTTTAAAAAAAAAATGCTTATAGTACCAATGGCGGATCCAGGGGTGGCGGCCTGGGAGACGTATCAAAGATTGGAAACTCCTCCACATACGTTACCGTAGTGTTTTCTTTCAAGGCAAATTCCCAGAATATTAAAAGCTGGGCACTCGAAATCAAAGAATTCTCCACTGTTTGATCCAAGAGTCCTTTTGCAGGCATCTAATACTTACTAGTACATCTTGTTATTGAATTCCCCATGAATTCTTGAAGTGTTTCCTCGTTTGACATTACAGTGGATCATTTTGCTAAATGCCACTGCATGTTAAATTTCGGTGCTAAAAAGCCCAGTTTACTCATGCGTTGGGAGTTATGGTTTCACTATCTCTTGATGAATTTTAGCACGTTGATGTGTCCGAGCGAGCCAACTTAGAAAAGCAAAATAGCAAGACAATGAGGGTACCAGTTAGGTTTTGCTACAGACATTTATCTGGTTGGAGTTGTCGGTCTGCACTAATTTAATGGTTCGACGGTTTAGATTATGGACAAAAAAACAACGTCGTCTGAGTCAAGCGAGCCAAGACAGAGGCATTAACTGACTTGGCTGGGTCTCTTAGATCCATTTCGGAGATTCATTCCAGACCAGATTAGTGGGTGGACCCGCTTTCGTTTATGTACCCCTCCTTAAACTTCATTTCTTTTTTAATTATTATGACGATATTATGTTTTAAGACTATTCTTTTGAGCTTCTGTTAAGCTTGTTTTCATTCTTTATACACACCCCTCTCTGTTTGCTCTACTTGTATTACTAAATCGTATGTGTGTGTGTGTGTGTCTATATATATATATATATATTATATATACTCACTTACTTAATATAGTTTTTGTGAATATGTTATAATAATTATAGTTGTGCCCATGTGACCTTTTTTTCTTTCTTTCTGTTTACTTTTTCTAGGGTCTGGCAAGGCAGGTGCTCGAGTGAACGGGAAAATAAGTCCCAGGGTGTATTGCATGCTTGGGCGATAAGTCCCGAGGTGAGTAGTGAGCCCACGGTGTGTGTGTGCCATGGGAATAGTAAGTCCCGGAAAATAAGTCCCGTGTATTGCATGCCCGGGGGATAAGTCCCAGGGTAAGTGAGTAGTGAAGATCCAGGGAAACATTCCCGGGGTCGGTAGGTTCTTATGCCCGGGGGAAAATTTCAGGGGTTACTGGGTTTAAATGCTGAATAAAAACACCGGGGTCACCAAGTAGTAAATGTCTGAGGTCACTGAGAACTAAAGTACCGGCTAACTAAGATCAGCGTGCTCGGGAGTTTTGAGACTTAACATTGCTAGGGATTTTTTTTTTAGACCTGGACCCGGGATCTTTAGCTATGCCCAGGGCATCTGAGATCTGAACGCTCGGATCTGAGAGCTAAATGCCCAGGGATAACCTCGGCACTGCTGAAGCCTGCCGGGGTGTCAAAGGCCTGGTCACTCGGCAAAGCTTCCCAAACCCTTGATTTTATCATCTCCTTGTCCATTCTCTTGTCTCATTCCTTGTCTATTTAGCATGCATATGCAGTGAAAGTCAAGGCCAATCGGCATGCTTTGAGTGAGATTGTGTTTTAACTTTGCAGTTATTTACTAGAAAAGGGGGGGGAGTGTGCCATTTGGCTTCTCCTACCCTTGCCGCCCGAATTGGCCATCCAAGGAGCTTGCTTCTTGCAGCTCCTTTGGCTAGCCAGCAGGCTTGCTTCTTGCAGCTCCCTTGGATTCAATCATGACTTGGCTGGTTTAAAGAAAGACCGACCAAGCCGTGTAGTGCTAGAGACCCTTGTGTGTGTGTGTGCTTGCCGACCAAGTGAGTTTAGTGAGAGGAGAGAGAGCAGTCGGCCAAAGAGAAAGAAGAGGAAGAAGAAAAAGAAGAAGAAAGAAGGAAGGTGAAGGAGAAAGAAAAAAAGGAGGAGATTTCCTAGTCCATCTAAGAGCCACTCGAAAATCACCAAGGTAAGGGATAGTTCATGTGCTCGTGTGTGGGAAAAGCATGGCCTTGTAGTTAAGCTTTAGCTTGTTTTTACTTGCTGTCTCAAGTGAATCAATGATATACATGTTAGATATTGGTTGTGAAGAGTTCATGCACCCTAGCTATTTACATGTGAAGTTAGAACTTAGCTCATGTATTTTTCTTCTTGCAAATGTTGTGCCTCATATGTATGGAAAGGGAACCTATTGTGAAATGATAAATATAGGATGTTAAGGTGATGCAAATCACAAGGAATCTAGTTCAAGCAAATTCGTGGAGGCTATTGAGAATAATCCATGTCGGCAACAAAGAATTATCACCATGATTCAAGTTCTAGAAGGATCTAGTCAAAGGCTAACTTCAAATCTTCGCATAGTATTCAATTGGAATGATCTCGGCATATCACTCAGCTGGGAACGACCTCGGCGTTATGACCCCGACTGAAACAATCTCGACGTATGCACCTCGTGGTAAATATCTCGAGTAACCTGCACCTCGGGCCGAAGTACTTGCACATCGAGCGTCTGCACAAATACTTATACTCGGGCGTTTACACCTTCCTACACTACTTGGCACTTCGGACGTTTACATGTCGGCTGAACAAAGGCGGGACATATTAACGAAGTCCGGATTTTCAAGAGCATTTGAATTTCCTTTCAAATGCTGGCTTATCCTTCTTTGAAGACTTTTAAGAGTATTTAATTTCTTTTAATTTGAGTTAGTTTCCTATTCTTGAAGGGATGTTCAAGTATATTGCAAATGGCTTCTCCTATTCTTGGAAGACTCTACGAGCATTTAATTTCTTTCAAATTTGAGTTAGTTTCCTATTCTTGGAGGGATGTTCCAAGTATATTTATAGGGCCTTTTGGGCATGAAGAACACAACTTTGAGATTAATATTATTTGAGAGGTCTTGTGATTCTCTTTGGTTCTTTGAAGAACTACTCGAACTTATCGGGATTTCCATGTGGCGTTCATCTCGACTTATCAAACGAGTTCCCACCGTTTTGGCGTCTTCCTTATACCGAGGTTCTTGTTTGTCATAAACAACGGGTAGGTTTCCATTCGATCTGTCCTAGAATGATCTTGGGTTCCCTATTCTATTATTAAAGCTTTCTTTTATACTAAAGATTCTATTCTATTAAACCTTCGAAAACAATTAATTTACCGTCCCTCCAAAACTACGATCTCTCCTTGATACGTTTTAATAGTTTTAATCACAAACCTTATTTTCAAATAAGACTTCTGCTCAGCTTTTTCCAAGGTAAATCAAATAAGGTTGTTTGGGATGGATTCGTGCCATAATCCCCGTTTGTGTGCATACTATATCTATAAGTGAGCTTAGGGGGTAAGTACGGGCACGGAGTGTGACATACAGTCTGGACTAAATCCAAACCCTAGCTAGTTCAGCACTTCTTTTTGAGAACGAAGATTTTTTATGCCAGAAGCATTAAAATGATTGCTTCTTATCTTCCTACTTGTACTGGGCTGATATTCTAGCAAAACCGTTATGCTTTTTAGACTTCCCATCACTTGAAATGAAATTTCAAAGCTACCATTTGGACTGCCACTTGTAATATTTGAATGACAACAATTTGGCCCTACGATGTCAAACCTGATCATGTTCAGGGGATGACAAGTGCACCTGGCAGCCCAAACTGTTACTTCTACGTCTTCTTTCCTTCCTTTCAATCATACACCTGTCTCTTAAAACGAACCATAACCTCTGCGCATAAGGGCCACTCAAAGTGTAGGTGACTTACAGTGTCCTCACTGCTTTTGCAATTTGCAGAGCTAGCGGATGGTTGCCATTGCTACTCCCATCTCTTTCAACATGTCTTGTGTCAGCAAATTTTTTTTTGGGTAATTGATAAGTTTTATATAATAAAAAGGTTAAGTCATTGTATAATGCTGAAAAAACATGAGAATTCAGGAGCTCGGGAGCCACACTCCTCCCACAACACAAAATAGAGCCACTCTCAAGGATTACAATAATCTGCTTAACCTAACAATAAGACTACTTGTATTTATCTAACATGCCAAGCTCTGGAGATAGATACTTTCACAAATGGAAATAGCTTCCACTCCATGGAAGTAATTTTAGCTCTAACAAGGTGGATGATTTCCATGAAAACAAACACCCTCCGTTTCCTGCCCTGGTGTCTTCTGTTGTTTCTTTCTTTCCATGGTACATATACCACAGCAGCAAAAACAATATTCTAAATGGTGATCAGTGATTTGTTGCTCCGAGGTTCTTGGCTTACCCATTGAATCAATTCCTTCAAATCACAGTCAATCAGGGAGGAGTTAGACTTGTCTAGTAGTAGGAATCATATCCTTTTAGAGAAAGGGCATGAAAAAAAATAAAAAATAGGTGGTTGATGTTCTCTGGATGCCCATCACAAAGTACACAGTTGCTGTCAAATTTAATCCTAGACTGTTTAATTTTTCATCCGCAGGCATTCTACCTCGTATAGCAAGCCATAGAATAGAGGCATGGCATTGTATAGAACCTCTAAACCAGACCAGATTTGCCCATGGCACCCGTGGTTTAGGTTGACGCAAATGGTTCACAACTTTCCTCATGGAGAAGATGTCAGCTGGAGCTATTTCTCAGGTAAAGTGTTATCGTGAAAGGGGTTGGGCTAAATTCAGCAGGCGTATTTTTTTTAACATGAACCTTAAATTTTCCATTTCTCCAACAGGCCACCTCCAATCATTTCCATCTATTATGCTCCCAACTCTAGCGTGGATACCAAGTGAGGAGCTTTTGATTGACTATTTGTCAATTCTAGATAACAGATTACCGTTTGGATGCCGTTGGTCAAACCATAGGGAGATATTCGCCCCATTTCCAATGACATACTTTACCTTCTCTAGCAACACTTCTGAGGTCTAAAATATTTATCCAGCTCTAGGAACACTCACCAGGAGGCTTAATTTCCAAGAAGTTCCGTTGTTTAATCAAATAGCATCTGACGCAATTTGACCATATGGACTAGTCTGTGTCTTTTAAAAGGTTCCAAACATGCTTCAGAATGGCTGCTTTGTTCCATGTTTCAATGTCCAGCAATCCAAGCTCTCCCTCCTCCACTGGAACAGTGGTCTCTTTCCACGCAACTTTAGCTCCTCCCTTGCCCAAACTACTTCCTTTCCAAAGAAACCTCTTATAGGTGCTTTCAATGGCAAAAATAATACTTTTGGGAAGAATGAAGAGTGTTGACCAGTAACATTGGATTGCATATAAGATTGACTTTGATCAGTTGAACTCTTCCTGCATAAGACAAGTACTTGAATGTCCAACTTCTAGCACGAGCAGTTATTCTATCGACCAAGGCTTTGCAATCCATCTTCTCAAGTCTCGTAGAGATTAGCGTTACTCCTAAATATTCGATTGGGAGGTGCCCTCTTGAAAGCCCAAATTGTCAATGATGCTCCTTCTTTACTTCTTGTTGAACCCCACTTAGAAATATTATGGCTTTTCCTCTGATTAGCGATGAGGCCTGAAATATCTTTAAACTGGTTGAGGCACTGCCGAATCATCTTTAAATTGATTGAACCCAAGTTCTTGTGTCAACAATATACCATTCAACTTGGCTCCTTTGTATCCCAACCTCCATTGCACTTCTAACAGAAAATTTCCATCCTTAGAAGGTATCCTTGTCACCCAATTAATCCTTTTGCAGGTCCCTTTTTGCATACAATATGCTTACAAAAACAAAATAAAAAATAACACAACCTTCCAAAGGTGGGCAAAAATTCCCGGTAAGAGTTAAAATTTCCAGTTCTACTTTTGATTCCGGAAATTCGGTTTCAATTTCGGCATATACCGAAATCAGAAGTCATTTTTTGACAATTTTTGAAATCAGAATCGAAACCGGAAATTGGAATTTTTGGTTCCAATTTTTCTAAAAAAAAAAAAAATAGTGCTCAAAATAAAGTATAGCATATGGAATTTGATTGAATGTTTTATTTATAATCTAGATTTTGGATAATATTTACATTTATGTTAATTATGATGAATAACTAAAAAATATCAAAATTTTCGGTTCCGGTATTTTTTAAAAAAAAATAGGGCTCAAAAGAAAGTATAAAATAATAATTTGCTTGAATTTTTACTTTAAAATCTATATTTTAGATGAATGTTTATTTTTTATTAATTTATGATGAATAAAAAAAAATTTTCCAAAAATTGGTTCCAAAAGATATTTTTGACTCATTAGGTGCTAAAAAATATCTAAAAAAACTCACATGTTGAATCATCTGAAAATTTATGTTTTTCCAATTCCATTCCGAAAGAACCGAAAAAAAATAAAAAAATTACATTCCGGTAATTTTGCAGATCGGAAAGGAACTTTGTCAATTAGGCGGAAGCAAAAAAGACATGAAAAAATCTCCCGTGAAATACGGGACACCTCAATTCTGTACCCATGACTATTGGCCCAGATATTTCTGTAGAATATGGACTTTTGCGTTCCTTTTTGGAATAGAATCGTCTAATCGTAAGAAAAAATCTGCCAGCAAAAGTGCATTCACACTGCTAAAAAAATGCGCATATTTCATGAATTAGCTGGGAAACTTGTTGGTTGGATATGCCTTTGGGTCTTGTAGTGTTCGGAGATATGTAATTTAAATTCGTTCCTACTACTTAAATCATATTGGTAGACAGGGGAAGGCTTTACAGCATGCTGAAATTTACCTCTAGCATTTTATGAATGTGTGATCTGCAGACTCACCTGAAACTAGCTAGCAGATAGCATGTAAGGACGTACCAAGATGCTAAAGCAAAGTTTTGATTGGGAAGAACTATTTTGAATATTGGTCAAAATTGATGGAGGTTGAAGGAGTGGTGCGTTCTATAGAGCACACCTTCAAAATATCTTTTTGGCAAATATTTTGACAATCTGCTGGAAGACCTAACATTATTAATCAGTAATGATGATATCAAGACCACATGCTAGCTATCGACCATCAACACTTGTAACAGTAACTTGGTTAACAGAGCATATCCTTTGGTTGCATTCCGCGGACTCTGCCTCAGGGGCAAACTGCCTTGCAGTAAATGCAGGTTGCTTTGGACGAGGTAGATCAACGATCTCACTCTTAAGCATGGAAATAACGGTAGAGACAGTGGGCCTGTCCTCAGCAAATTCTTGCACACATAACAACGCCAAATGTGCACATCTCAAAATCTCCATTTCAAAGCATTCTTCACGAATCGCTGTCTCTATTAAGGTTGTAATGTTGCCAGAATTCCACATTCTCCACGCCTGGAGACATTTCAACAATATTTAAATTCTTGAGATTTTGATATTACACATTGTAACGCCATGTAATTCAAATATTTAAGCGTGACATTTTGGGATCAACAGTGTACAAAGAAATGAGGCAAGGAGATGAGGAAGACTTACAAATGCTAAAAGGCTAATGTTCTGCTCATCCTGGTAAAAGCTAGTGTTTCTTCTGCCACTAATCATCTCTAGAAACAATACTCCAAAGCTGAAGACATCCGATTTTTCCGAGAACCGTCCTTCCATGGCATACTCAGGGGACATATAGCCGCTGAATTTTAACATTAAAAACACATATAAATCTTACTGTCGCAACTAGTAGTATTTGCATCCGACTGAGTTGAATAAACCATATGTACTTACTATGTTCCCACGACTCTTTTTGTATTGGCCTGGTCTTCATTGCCTCCAAAAATCCTGGCCATCCCAAAATCTGATATCTTTGGATTCAACTCTTCATCCAACAAGATGTTGCTTGCCTTAAGATCTCTATGGATAATCCTTAATCTGGAATCCCTATGAAGATAAAGTAGACCTCGACCGATTCCTTCAATAATCTTGAAGCGTTGTCTCCAATCTAGCAGCTTTTTTTTGTTTGGATCTAATGCGTAAAATCAAAACATATAACAAGAGAAAAGGGAAGATTAGACTTGTGGCTTGGAATTATGCTATGTGGGAAAACAGACGTTAAAATTAGTACCACAACCAATTGAACCTCGGCCCATTGCGTCTTGATTGCAATGTGTCAAGAGTAAAGAGGCTAACAAAGGGTATGAGAACGAACTAACCAAAGAGAAACGCATCCAAACTTTTGTTTGGCATGTATTCGTAGACCAACATCTTTTCTTCTCCTTCAACACAGCAGCCAAGAAGTCTAACAAGATTACGGTGCTGGAGTTTAGAAATCACCACCACCTCGTTCATAAATTCTCTCAGCCCTTGTCCAGAGGTCTGCGAAAGCCTTTTCACTGCAATTTCTCGTCCATCTAACAATTTCCCCTACAAACAAAAACAACCCATTGTATATGTATCCAAATTACTAGGCAATAACCCCTGTAGTAAAGCAACTATTACCCTGTATACGGGACCAAATCCACCCTGCCCAAGTTTGTTAGAGTGATGGAAGTTGTTCGTTGCACTTGCCAGCTCCTCGAGTCTGAATACCGGTAGCTCCTCGAGTTTAACTTGGCTGATGTTGTCTCCAAGATTCTTTTCATCAGGAAAGTTTTGATACTCTTGGCTTTTGTTGAACAATGGCATCTCCTTTTCCTTTTTCCTCGCTGGTTTTTAACTATACTAGTTAGTAATGTCTCTGTAAAACATGTGACATTTAGTTGACAGAGCTAATGGAAAATGCATACTCTACCTTCTCGTTTAGCCATCCCACGCCATAATAAGTAAGAGCAGATGGCCAAGAACATTGTCCCTATGGTCACTGTAAGTGTAACAACTAATTGGACCTGTCCCTTTTTATCTGTACATCAGAGAAAACATCAGATCAATTCACCCTAAATAGGCTACAATCTATGTGCTTTAGAAAAATTTCGGTAGAGATCAAAAACCACCCACCAAGTTCTGAATAGACCACACGCACATAAAGATCAACTCCGTCACTGGAGAATTTTTGTAGGTCAGTTAAGTTTCCCGTCCACGACATGCAACCAATGCCAGAATCATATGCATAAGCTAGACACGAACAATTCTCCAAACACTGGGTTCTGCATTTATCTTCAAAAGCAGACGACCAATCTGCGAAGGCTGGGACTTTCATCGTCTTCAGCTTCAAAAACCCATCTTGTTTGCCTTCTCCACCAGTTTGCACTCTCTCGCACTGCAAGGGTGTCCTCCTCACATCCACTAGTCCAATTTTCTATGTTCCATTCTTCAATATTCTTTGGCTCAAATCCCCGTAAACAGCTACAGCAGGTGTATTCTGTGAGTTACAGCTTCCAAATGCCCACACACTTGCCATAAACATCGCATTCGGACACCAGAGATGACCACCCGACCTCCCAATTCTCCCCATTATAATATGGTTGCACTATATTTCCTTGTGATTCAACAAAATTTGATATGTCAGAGTCGTTCGAGAAAGCAAAATCTAATAGTATGTTCCTTCTTTATCATCTACAAGAGCGAATCCATCTAGATATACAGAATTCATGTTTGGTATTCCAATAAAGATCTGACCGTTCCATGGACCACTGCGCCAATATGGGCTACTGGCATTCCAAATGAAGATTTCAGGAAGACTGTGAAGCGTCAATACCAGCAGAGAAGGTTCCCAAGGATGGATCAGACGGGCTCTTCCATGATGTCACCTGCACTTTATTGCCCGTTTTTACGTTAGTACTCACTTTCATCTTTTGCAAGAACGTATCAGAAGGATTCTGGAAACTCTCCCACATGACTATTCCGGTGGTGTTTTCTTTCAAGGCAAAGTTCCCAGAATCTAAAAGCTGGGCACTCGAATTGCTAACAGAATTCGTCACGTTTGATGTCCAAAGAGTCCTTTTGGGAATCTAATACCACTAGATTGCCGTCTTCGGATATAGTGAGAATCCCAGATGAATTCTTGAGGGGTTTGTTTCTGTTTGCAACCCATACGACAGAGATCGGAATTTTAGCATACCATATTCCAACATAGCGATAGGTAGAATTTTCAGGGCTGAAAAATCCCAGTTTGAAGTCACCGCCGTCGGAGATTATGGTTTCACGGTCTTTGATGAATTTAGCTGCGGTGATGGTGTCCGCGGCGGAGCCAAACTCTAAACAAAAGCAAGATAGCAAGACAAGGAGAGCTGACCAGTTGGTTTCTCGAACAAGCGCCATAACTAGTTCAGCGCTTTGTTTTGAGAACGAAGATTTTTTATGCCAGAAGCATTAAATTGATTGCTTCTTATCTTCCTACTTTTAATGGGCTGATATCTAGCAAAACTTCCCA
Organism: Morella rubra; assembly: GCA_003952965.2. Lineage (NCBI taxonomy): Eukaryota > Viridiplantae > Streptophyta > Magnoliopsida > Fagales > Myricaceae > Morella > Morella rubra. The sequence goes on along the minus strand of RXIC02000460.1, from coordinate 159,505 downwards.
TCACTGAAATGATATTTCAAAGCTACCCATTTGGACTACGACTTTCAATATGTGAATGTCAACATTTTGGTCCTTTGAAATGTCAAACCTGATCGTGTTTGCGGCATGACATTTGCGACCTCGATGGCAAGATATCCGTGTTTCTTTTTCTCCTTTTTTGTTTTTATGGAGATATCTGTCTTGCAATGGTATCATATTTAAGTCATGCTAACAATGTTACTTCTTTCAGTTTGCTTACTACTTAAAGAGTGATTATATGGATCCAGGTAATAGTTTCTGCGTGGATATTGGGCAGGGAGCGAATTTTCTCAAAGGAAATTTCGAAGGCTACATAAGGGACGGTCAAGATTAGAAGAAAGCATATCAATGGTTAATAACTTTCCACCTCCTTTAATGAATAGAAAGGCTTCGTGGCTTAGTGGCTCCTAAATCTCCAAATTTCTTTTTCCGCGTGAGAGAGACGCAAATTTCCTTCTTTCTCACGATATCCTCTCATCATTGCCGCTCTCTCTCCTTTGTTCATCGGAATCTCTCCTCTGTCCTTTTGTGATTACATATGGCTTTTTTTCCTCCGCAACAGTCTACCCACTATGCTAGTTTCTCCATACTCGATTTGTTTCTTTTAGATCTTCTTTTGGTTTGATTAATTTATTTCTTTAAGGGCCTCGCGTACTGTTCAGAAAACTGACGGTATTTTCTTGAATACTGGAAAATCTGGTTGCCTGAGTTATCGAGGACTCCAACCAGGTTGCTGGTTCCAAGTCATTCCCACATCCTAGTGCACCTGAGGTTTGCTGAAGCCTTTTTCGCTTGTTTGATTTTTAATTGTAAATTTTGGAAGTTTCTTTGGCTTTAATATGGAGTTGGGAAGCTAAAAGGTTTAATTGAGCCATAACTTTTAGTCTCATTCTTCATTGTGTGTGATCCTATTTCCAAGTCCCTCAAATACAAATTTCCTAATGCACCTGAGGGTTGCTAATGTGGTTTAAATACCAAATGGAACTTCGGTTTCAATATCAGTCAAGTTGTTGTTCAAAACTTCAAGCTCTGGAACTTTGTTGAAAGACATGAATTTGTTAGGATTCGTGACTCTTAGGAGACACCTTTGGAATCTGAGATATACGTGTCATTTGTCGCGGTTTAACTTTTAGAATATGAATTTGAGTAGTGGGATTAAAGGCTTTTTGAAACTTGGAACACCACAAGACATTGTTGGCTTTAAGTTACTAGTACCCACCACTTCGGACCTTAATAAGTTCCAATGCTTGTCCTAATGTTTGTTACTTTGTTCTGCAGGTCAATGGTCAAGCTGGGTTTCCGCACGATCATTCTCAGAAAGAATATGAAACAAACCTGTTGCTTTGTTCATGAACATATAATGACGAAAGCAGTCTTGGACTGTCAATCATTAAATGGGTACTTGGAATTCCTCTAAATACTTTGTTCATTTGTATTTATGAGCTCGGATAATTAATTCCATTATTATTTGATGACTGGACACAGACTGACTCTCTCGGACCCTTTGATCTTGGCCCGCCTGCCTCTCAGAAACTTATCAGTGGAGACAGTATTACCAAAAGTAGATTTGTTTGATAGCAGCCTAGATGCATTCAAGAGAAGATTTGGTGGAGGCTCAAAAGTTTCTATTGAAGATATAGAAAACAAAGAAGCTAACAAATGAATAAAAAATTTGGTGGGGTTAACTATTGTAGCATATTGATTTGCAAAATCGTGTCTTTGAGGCGTTGTAGTACTACTTACCAAATGGGAAAAAGGCCCTGGTTTATTCTCGATTTTGGAATGTAATGTATAGGTGATATTTCTTCCAATTTGGTTGGGATGCTAATATGGCGATCAATAAATTTTTGTAAGCTGCACTGCCTTTTAATCCTTGCCATTCAGGTAGTCTTAAAGTAAACTTGTCTAAGCTCAATAATGAGGCATTTCTGGAAAGTCGATGCTTCATAAAAAAATGCTTCCACTTTATTCAACGAACTAAAATTTCATGTGCTATATCTGATTCAACGAACTAAAATGATAGAGAAACTATGAATGAAGAAATAAAAATCCTACAAATCTTCAAGGCTCCTATACTTCCCAATTTGCGATTACAGTTCGTATTTGCTTGATACCTAGGAGGGATTTAGCTATTGAGAAGAAAACGAATTAATAAAAGAAGATAGGAAAATCATCTGGAATGCTCTTCCCACCTCGGAGTGTATCCTCTCCAAAGTCTCCACCCCTCTCACTGCTCCCTCTTCGGATCCTTGTAGTTTCTGCAAAACAGAAAAAGAAGTTATGGGCCATTTAGTTCTTCACTGTGATTTTGTGAAAAAATCATGGCGACTTCGCCCTTGGCCGATTCATCTAGAATCCTTCCAGACACTCGGTCTTAAAGGATGGATTTTAGCCATCTTAAACCCCTCCACTCTGACTCAAATTCCATTCACCGAGTGTCACCATTTTTAGATCTATGCAATGGTTCTCCTCGATCAGATCTGGTTGACACGCAACAAATGGAGACATGAGAAAGCCCCTTTTACTCTTACCCAAATTTCTCTTACAGTGAAAAGAACGGCAAAAGATCATTACCGAGCTTGGCAACGCAAAGTCTTTCTCTCCTCAGGCTGTTCATCAACCCTTTTATCATCGCTGCTATCGAGCCCATTTTGATGCTGCAATCTGCCCGGATAAATCTGCTGCTGCTGTTGTAATCTTTGGTCCTGACAGAAATATAATCTCAGCATGCACATCAATTCTCCCTTCAATGACTCCCCTTTGCGCTGTGGCTGAAGCTCTTCTTCTATCGGTGGACCAAGTCAAGCATCTTGAAATTTCCGAAATTCTTCTAGAGGGAGCTAACTCTGAGATTATCGACGCCCTCGCCCCTCAGATCTCCAAAGTCATCTGTGAGCTGGACAATTGATCCGATCATTCAACGGGCTTGTGGGCTTTTAGCTGATCTCCCTTTCTGGACTGCTGTCCACCTTAAATGGGCTTCAAACCCGTATACGCACTCGTTGGCGCAATGGGCTGTGTCCACTAACTTTAGTGGGCACATACCAATTTCTTCCCTCTCTTCGGTTTGGTTGTTTAACGGGACTAACCCCCCTTTAAGTTATTTGGTCTGATTTGTATTCTTCGTGCTTTTTGTTGCTTTTGTCAGTCTGACATTGTATTTCTGGTATTTATTTCGTCATGAAATTCAATGTTTTCAACCCAAAAAAAAAGAAGATAGGAAAGAAACAAAGTGGATTTGCAAAAAGAAGATCTGAAAGAAACAAAGTGGGTTCTCAAAATCAAAAAGGGACAGGAGACAACACCGTTAACGTAATTTTAATTAAAAAGTATATTGATTGGCGTTGGATGTTGAGAAACCAAGCGAGATAGAGAGGCTAGGAGATTTTTTATTTTGAAGGGGAAAGGATATTGGTGCATTTAGTTTTATTGGTGGGAGATCAACGGGATCTTTTAATGCTCAGACTGAAAGGCTATACAGAAAGAGCTGTCACATAGCTATCGTAAGCATGGATGGAGCCCTCAATAACTCAGGCGGCCAAATTTTCCACTATTCCAGAAAACGCCGTCAGTTTTCTGAACATTATGCGAGGCCCTTAGAAATAAATTAATCAAACCAAAAGAAGATCTGAAAGGAACAAATCAAGTTTAGAGAAACTAACACAGTGGGCGGACTGTTGCGGAGGAAAAAAAGCCAAATGTAATCACAAAAATACAGCCTGGGTCACACGTTTCTTGAATGAAGAATGGAATTCGAGTCTCTTAGGCAAGGAAAAAATTGTTACCGTTACCTTTTTCCTCTTGACTCCGGCAAGATTTCGGTGAATAGAAAAGAGAGAGAGCTGCAATGAAGAAAGGATATTGTGAGAAAGAAGGGGAAGAAGAGAAAGAATGGAATTTGCATCTGTCTCTCACGCGGAAAAAGAAATTTAAGGATTTGGGAGCCACCAAGCCGAACCACTAAGCCATGAAGCCTTTCTATTCATTAAATGAGGTGGAAATTTATTAACTGTTCATATGCTTTCTTCTAATCGTGACTGCTCGACAAGGTGAACGATGGTAGTACCAAATGGGGCAGTGACAGTGAGCCCATAAGATGAGTTGAATAACGGACAAGTCCACAAACGCATATGTTCAGGACCCCAGGGAAAGGCTCAGGGTCTCTTGGCAAAAGTCCTTCCCTTCGAAGAGGACGGTAGCCATACAGATACAGTTGTAAGTGGTACGGTGTTTCCTATTATCTTATAGGAGTGATTCTTTTTTTTTTTTTTTTTTTCTAAATATTATAGGAGTGATTCACGGACAATGTTCCCTCTCTTTTCTTTTTGCTCCCGATGTTTGTGGGTTTAACTTGTATATTTTGGGCTACAAGTAATTACCTTATTTTATACAATTCTAACCTGTTAATCAACAATCATGTTAACAAGGAGTTGGCAACGGCCCCCACAAGATCCCGTCAAAGTAAATGTGGATGTGGCGAATCGACAGAAATTTGCGGTAATATCAGCTCTTATTCATAATTAAAAGAGGAAAAAAAAAAGAAAGAGGAGTAGTTCTTAATACAGTTGTGCAAAAAATTGATGCAGTTAATCAGTTCGAAGGTGACAAATTGGGGTTTAGGAAGTACACTTTGGAGGGAGACTCGGAAACTGTAATCAAAAGACATCCAGAGCTACCCTAAGCGGACGAATGGAATATAGACAGGGAGATTGCAGCAGAAGCCTATAGCCTCTGGAAGGGTTGTCGTAACGTATCCTCTTAAATTTGAATATGAAACAAATAATCCACCAATTAATATTAACAAAGGCCCATACGAACAACACGCAGCAATCAATCGGACACAAGACAGTTGTCCATATCTATAGAGGTGCCAACATGATGGCGCACCATTTAGTTCGTTAAGCTGCCTCCATTTTTCATTAAAGGAAGCAATTCCCGTTTTGAAGAGCATAGTCCTAAATTCACTTTGTTGTATGGGGGGGGATTGTTCTGATGATTGTAATGACGTTTTGAAGTGGTATAATGAATGATCTTGATGTTTTGAAAAAAAAAACTTAACAAGAACAATCCTTTATGATGATCAGGAGCCCTTTTGATGAATTAAGTTAAGAGTTTTGATTAATTCATTAATTTAAGTCCATTTGAACATGATTTTGGTCTGCGAAAAGCTATCTTCAAAATAAATACATTAATTGTCGAAGAACCCTCGACTTATTTATGCACGAAATCCGAATTTGGCTTGGCATCTGGACCATATGTCGAACAAGTATATAGGGAGTTTTCTAGGAAAGTGGCTCTCCAAAGGCATATCTATCGAATCCAAGGAAGTCAGTTCGTTGTTTGTGGCCTGTCGGGGTATCTTCTTCTGAGAGCTTCGTTTTCTGACAAGGAGGCTTCTTCCTTTGTCTCTTCCCGCTTCTTTTGCTTCTTTTCTTCCCTTGCCAAGAACTTTCCATTGGTCTCACTGAATTGCCAACATATATAGCGCCCATATTTATTACCGGTGTCGTCATCTAAAATAGTCAAATGGGAACAGGCAACTTCTCGTTTACATGATCCCCGTCGTAGGTTCCAGTCATTTAGGAGGTAAGCATAAACAAATGAAATGCAGGACCAACTCATCCATAGAGATTTGGCACTGTAGCATTTAGAATTCAGAATATAGACAGAAATTTTTAAATACTGAAAGATTTACGGTTAATTTATTATATATATTTCTCTTCAAATTGTATCATATAATTCGTGTAGATAATTATAATTATCCCAATTTAGAAAAATTAAGAGAAACAGAGGAATTCTTTTAAATAAAACAAGAACGATATAGGGGAACTACAGTTACTAGAGTTAAGAAAAGAAAAAGGCCGTGTCCGCGTGGTATCGAAGTCTCTATTGCAAACCCATAGAAGTAGGCCCAGACATATAAATATGCCCGCTGGGTCACGACACGCATATGCTAATTCCTCCTGACCAATCCATCTTCATCGAAGCATCGCGCTGCACTCCCTGCCAACACCTTCCCGCCGTACCTTCGATCTGCAATTATTGACTGAATGGACGCAAAGCATGTTATAAGTGATGTTTTGTTAGAAAAATAATTTTTTAAACTTTTTTTTTAAAAGTCAAGATTTTTACTAGCAAACACCAAAATCTCAACATTTTCATATAAATTATAACATCTTCTCACACTAATTTCAATACTGTTTTCATCAAAATAAACTCTATTTACTTTTTAACAAATTTTAATAAAACTTATTTTCCTAATCAAACATTTGAACTTTTTCAATAATTTTTTACAAACTTCATAAAAAGTCAGACTCTCGACATTTTCTCTGATTTCAAGGAAGGGTCAAATTCCTTAACTAAGAGTTCATGTATGGGACATACAACAATGATTAAGAGCAGGAATATAATCAAAATAACAGAAATCATCCTTTTTTTCAATGAGCAATTTCTTGAAACTTTTTAGGATTATTAAGGTCCGTTAAATTTGTCTTCTTCTGTTATTTTGCTCTATTTTTTAACTACTTTTTAGAGGTCGGTTGTGAGTAGCTTTTGGGAAAAAAAAAAATTTTTTTAAGTAAATCCCCGTAAGTTCTTGGATAATTCCTTTCTTAATGGAATTGATCATGTAATTCGAGGTCGACATGGGTATACACTTTTGACCAGATTTTATATATATGTGTGTATGTGTATATATATATAGAGAGGTGTGTATGCATCCATGTGAGCAGTTGCTTGAAAGATTAAAAAAAAATGCTTATAGAACTGGATTTTCTCAGTGGTTCAATGTTCAATAAATTAATCGATTGCCCATGCGTGTGCATGAATCGCGTTGCTCAGGGTTCTCACCAAATACTGCTTACCAGACGTGTCAAAACCCCATCCCATATCTGGTAGTCATGTACACATTTGACATTGAGTCCAAATATACTAATTTCAAAAAAAAAAAAATAGTATATCCAAGATATTCTTTCTTTTGTTTGTTTGTTTGTCTGTTTGGGTGGGATGGCGCTTTTGTAAATTGCAGTCCAGACCAAAAGTTCTTTTATATCTATTTTTGATAGGAAAATGCTTGCCACGACCCATCGGTACCTTCCCATATGCAACTTCGAGGAAGGAGAACTCTATCAGACATGAAGCGGTCAGGAATGTAGACAGAGCAAAATGACGGCAGTTACCTCCTCACGAAACAAACTGTCTCTTATCTGTACCTTTGTTGTCATCCTCGGCGACCTCTCCTTCCTCCGACACTTCCTTTCAATTTCCTTAGTTTTCTTGATCTATATGACCTTCGTTTCCCCCTTGGGTATATATATGACCTCCTACCTAGTCACCTTTCCCTAAAAACGATTGGAGAGAAAACGTATACACTATAAGTGTTTGATTGTTTGGATATTTACGTGACCTCTCGATCTTGTTTAGTTAGATCAATGGCATCACGGAGCGGGGTTGTGTTCGAAGATTTCTTCCCGGCAATGGTCGAGAAGTTGGGCGCCGAAGGGTTTATGAAGGAGCTGTGCAACGGCTTTCGGTTGTTGATGGATGACGAGAAGGGCATGATCACGTTCGACAGCTTGAAGAGGAACTCTGCTTTGCTCGGGTTGCAAGGGATGAGCGATGAGGAGTTAATGTGCATGCTTAGAGAAGGAGATTTGGACAGGGATGGCGCTTTGAACGAGATGGAGTTTTGCACCCTCATGTTCAGGTTGAGCCCTGGGTTGATGGAAAGTTCAAAAGAACTGTTGGAGGAGGCCATTATTGGTGAATTCTAGCTAGATTCCTCACCACCCCCCCCCCCCAAAAAAAAAAAAAAAGCAATTTCTGAATTTGTTATGTCATCTGTGGGACATTTTCTCTTCTCTCCCAATTGTCCTGGCCGGATGGGTTTTCTTGTTGAGGAAGCTTTGGTTATATTGAATCGTAGGCTCGATGGGTTTCTCCTTTTTCGTGGCTTTTTTTGATTATTTGTTTTTATAATTGTCTCTTTTTCCATGGCTACTCTGTCTATATGTTATTTAACATTATTCCGCACTCCATATAAGTGGCTTTATTTCGTCGGTTCTTTTATGATCCGGCAATTATGAGAGCTTGGCATACTGTACTCGAACCCGAAACCCCGACCTGACCCTCCGAATATAGGGCCTAGGTTTCAGAATATGGCTTATAACCTTTGCCAGTCATCTTGAAAATCAAACCCAACCTCATTTGTCGAATACATCATAGATTCTAATGGGCCATGAGTTACAAGGCCCAAATCAGACCCGACTACCTCTGGCCTGGCCTACCACTTACATTCCCGCCTAGCCATTTAAATATCCCATAAAGAGTCCTCAAAGGTTTAGACTCCTGATCGAACACTTGAGGGGACCTATATGATTGGACACTCTGATACACTTGATAAGATTTTAAGTCCTAACCCTTTTTTGATAATAAACTCCCAATAGGTCTATAATTTCTTTTGACCTATAAAAGCAAGGTACCGTCCTTTGATTATGCTCATGCTTAATTCGATTCTCTAAACGTCAAATATCTTATTCAGATGTAACTTGGCCGTAAGAGACTGGATTCAAGACCACTTCCCTTGGTGATTCATGCAAGATTAATCAGTTCCAAACTCGTGGTAATTCTTGACATCATTAGATTCATAGCTAGAATAGATGACAGTCGTAACAAGCTAGCAAGCTGCTAAAAGATATGTTAAGCTGTGGAGCCTGGTCCATAGCACAAACCGAGGTGTGAGACCTCGGTTCATAGCAAAGCTGAGATGCAGATACCTCGGTAAACCCAAGGTGCGAAGACCTCGGTAAAACCGAGGTACAGAGACCTCGATTGATAGCTAAGCTGAGATGCGGATACCTCGGTAAACTCGAGGTGCAGAGACCTCGATCGATAGCTAAGCCGAGATGCGGATACCTTGGTAAACCCGAGATGCGGAGACCTCAGTAGATGAATGCCTGGGATGATCAGGGACAAGCCTAGTAGGCTCGGCATGCCCGGGATGACAGGGCACGAGTCTGGTAGACTCGGCACTAGACTACTCTTCAAGCGCTGCGTTTAGAAAGGCAGTGTCTCAAAGCCTATATATTTGGCACTTAGGGTTTAGGGTTTAATAATGTTGTTCATGTTAAAAAGCTTGTCCTTTTGCGCTATTTCTCCCCTTGTAACTTCTTCATTAATACAACAACTTCTGTAACTTGGGGACACATACCTCACCTAGAGGGAACCACATAAATCTCTGTGTTCTCTGTCTTGCTATTCTTTCTATCGTTTCTCAAGCTATTCCGCAATTAGGGAATCGTAGTTTTTCCCAACAAGATATGACAAGAAATGGGCAAATCTTTACTGCATGCCAAGCCAAATTGAAGTCCCTTGAAGTTGAAAGCTAAGGGTAGGTAGCAGCCTGCTTCAAATACGTTATCAGAATATGGAATACTTACGCAAAAACAATATGAGACATGAACCAAGCATAGCCTTGCTTGCGTGTTCTGTGTAGAGCATATGCGTATGGGAGGACCCAGAAAAAAAAAAGGCTTAAATGCACCAAATACCCCTGTGGTATTTTTATTTTGCAAATATGTCCTTGAGGTAAGAAAAGTTTGTTTTATATCCCTGAGGTAACCTTTCGATTTAAAATATGCCTCTTCATCAGACTCCGTTTAAAAAATTAATGGTCATAGGTCTGCTAGTCTTCTGGCCTGCTGGTATGGTCTGCTGGTGCTGGTCTGGTATGCTGGTCTGCTGTAATGGTCTGCTGGTCTGTTGTTATGGTTTGCTAGTTTGATGGTATGGTCTGCTGGTGTTGGTGCTGGTTTGATCTGCTGGTATGGTGTGCTGGTCTGCTGACCGTTAATTTTTTAAACGGAGACTGACGGAGGGACATATTTTAAATCGAAAAGTTACCTCAGGGATATAAAACTAACTTTTCTTACTTCAGGGACATATTTGCAAAATCAAAATACCACATGGGTATCTGGTGCATTTAAGCCAAAAATAAATGCATATGCAGGAGAACAGGTTATTGCTCGAAGATTACATGTGTAACGAGCAAGGAACAATCAAAAGAAAATTTCCAGAAAATGGATTTGTTTTGGTCATATTTATGGCTTTATTCGAAGTCTCGTAAATTTGAAACGGAGGCGCGAACGCTTTTCTGACGTACTCCGCGGACCGCAAACAAAACGGCTTTGTCACTCGTGAGACGATATGGGCTTTTTCAGGTCCAAAGTTTTGCTGGGGCTCAGTTGTATTGTTGAGTGTTACCAGGCTGGCTTAACTTAATCAATCTAATGAGCATGTCTTGGGCTAGCCTGGATTCATCGTGATACGTTGCTTTCAGGAAATACCCAGAAAGTCCATTAGGGACCACACCGTTGCATCATTCGGGCATGCAATCCACACATAAAACTTTTGGGTATACAGAAATGGAACAGTTTCTCTACTTAGAAAAAACAAAATGGAACAGTTTCTCGATCTGGTTGGAATTTTTCTACGGATCGAGCATGCATATCCTGTATGGACGTCAAAGAGATGATTGAGGGGTCATGTTGTTCTAGAAGGCATGGGTTCCTCAACCACATGATACATGTGTCTCGTCTTAATTAAACCCTATTTCAATCTATCTACCTCACTTATTATGGGATACAATAATGTGTGTGTACGTAAGATATTATGCCACCCCGACCATATGATCCTTTCGTGTCACCTTTTCTACGTTCGCTTCCTTTCTGTGCTTTGGAGGGTTTTGATTGAACTGTGATGTGGGTGACAGATTGAGGAACAAAGAAGATCTTGATAAAATCTTTTAGGGGTCCTAATATAAACAAGAGTTTAGGGAGTGTATGGACTAGAATATTGCGAATTTCATGTCCTCATCGTCACTTCCATTTAATTAGAGAACTTGAACAAAGAATGGGTCCACTAATTGATCATTCGTCTTAAAGAAGATTAATTTGTTAGAAAGAAAACACAAACCGAAACAAATAATAGATATGATCAAACACACCTCTAACCATATTTGTTCGAACACCATATTGGTTCAAGCGCAACACAACATCTGGAGATCTGTATTGAGAATCTTCTAGCCTATTTCTAAACTTATGGTTGTATTGATGGAATACATATGTTTCTGTTTATAGGTTGGGTCAGGACCCTCAATTAAAATTTAATTATTCCTTACGTCAAACAATAAGTCTTTATTTAATTAAAACTTCATTGCTAAGTTATTTATTAGAATACACCTTAATCACTCTAATTAATTTAATTAAAATTTTATAACATGTGAGGTTTGAGCCACACTTAATTTACTATATATTTAAATAATATCTTATAAGATTATTACATTTCATGACTTTTTTTTCATACCCCCAATTTGCAATTGTCCATCTTGTCTGCATTCAGAGTACGCACCAGTCATTCATATATATATATACGGAGGCTAGCCCACAGGTTTTAAGGCAAGACACCGTCCACTAATTAAGTCGAAAATTGAAACCTTGACCAGAAGGCTGGCAACTAGCAAGTCACAGTACACCTTTGTTTTCCATCGTGGGTGCGATTTAGATGTTCTATCCATTCTGAGTATTTTCTAAAAAATCGGACACCAAGCGTCTACATGACACTGCACTTCAAAATAGGCATATTAAATTGGCTTCTTAGATGACATATTGACGGTGTCAATACTGAATTACACCTAGCCTAAACCAGTTTGGGCCGAAAAATATTCCTCAAAAGCCCAACAGTTACAATCCAACCCACGTAGCGTATTTTTCAAAAGATAAAATCACTACGATGCCGTGAACAGTTACCTAATGGCCCATGATGAATCATGGCACCACGCTCCATTAGACTCGTAGCAGTTACGAATAACCGTGGGAAAAAGGTGGAAAGGACATCACGAAGCACGAACAAAAACTGTCCACTATCTTAGTTAGAGGAAAAAAAAGAAACGTGGGCAAGAACGCTATAAAAAGAAAGCTAACGATAAAAACAGGTAAGTGATTTCTTATGTGAAAAAATAGCAAAAACTCAGACAAACGAAAAAGACTAATTTAAGCTTCGGAAGTTCCACATCTCGAGACCTAGGGTCTTTTATTGTTTTACAGAAAAGGATACGGGAAGATCAAGCTATATTTACTCTGACGTCATAAATCAACTGATTTATCACATATATCGGCCAACCTCAGGCTGCAGACTTACAAGTAGCTGGAGGCCTCCTAACTTTGGCAGCCGTCTCCCCGCATAAACTTTTGATTTTAGGGAGGAGTTACTGCAATTTTGAGGAAACAAAATAACAATAAGCCAAACAATTTTTCCAAGCATAAGAAAATAATTTTACAATGCTGTTGGCGGACAGCTTCAACGCGCGGTGGATTGCATTTTCTTAGAGAAACAATGAATCTTATGTAGAAAGCTATAGGCAGAGAGCCCTCTGCATGCGTCCTCAGCCTTAACTTCTGACCGAGGAGAAACCATGGACTACTGCTAAACATGCACACTCCTAATTGATGGATCTGTCTCTGTGTGTGTGTAGAGAGAGAGAGAGAGAGAGAGAGAGAGAGAGAGAGAGAAGAGAGTGATGCATGCATGCCTGCCTAGTTGTTGACACTGATTGTCCGCACACCTTGTCTGGCGCACATAGACGTTTGTCGTCCCACCTACACAGGATAAGATGTGAGGAAGCGTATAAGCTGGTAGGCCAGGAATTTATGGTTCATGGGATCTAGACGCATGTCGTCCAAGTACTGTGCCTGGCTTATTCTGGCTAAGCCACTTTGGAACAGGCAATACGGAGCTGGGATAAGACCGTAGCCCGTAAGGGGGCATGCAGAGTCTTTCTTTCAAGTGGATGGGCGTCTCCGTACATACAGAGAAGATGGTGCATGCGCAAGCTTGAAGCAACGCAAATTGCGAGAGAGCAAAGGGACTGGCCTGGGTTAGGTCCGGCTGGACCCCTCTGGCCCCTGCAGTATTCACCTCAGTCTCGATCTCACCAATGGAATGGTACTACTGGCTCAATCTGATGTTGAAAATTTTATGTGCCTGCTGAAGTGTAGGGAGTCAAACTCACATGGTCTTTCTTATCCAATTTAAATATCTCATTAATGCTGTCACTTTGTACAAGGAATCAAGATTCCCGTTCTCAAAACACTGCCAAACAAATTGACAGAAATTAACAAGTTGTCAGGAGATTGCTTTGTTCTCACAGATCTTAAACAGTAAGAAGAACAAAATAACTTAAAAGGAAAAAACATTTTTCACCCACAAATTATCGGGTAGTGACACATTATACTTCAAACTATCATCTTTAAGACATTACACCCTCAAACTACCAATGTTATACATTTTGCACCCTAAACTACCCACTTGACACATTACACCCTTCAACTACTAATATTAAACACTTTGCACACTCTATTTGACAATAATACCCTTGAAAAATTAATGAATTGACAATATCTAAGGGCATTATCATTTTAGTTTGAAAATTTGATAAAGGGTGCAAAGTGTTAAAAATTGGTAGTTAAAGGTGTAATGTGTCAAAATTGATAATTTAGTATAAAATGTAAATATATGGTAGTTCGTGGGTGAAAAATGTATTTTCCCCATAACTTAATACAAAAGCCTATGTTTGTGAAAAATTAATGATTCATTCAAAACATAAGAGAAGCATGGTATATAATTTTTTTTTTAATAATTTTATTAGAAACTCGAATTTATGGCAGAGGAAAAATAGCTTAATTACAACTAGAAAATCAAATAGGACTCACAAATATTTCAATAGACAAAGATGCATAGACAAATAAAAAATCCCAAAAAAGGAACTCTGATACTGGTAAAGCCAAACTTGTCAAGGCGCATAATACCTCTCGGACGACAAGACAACAAATCTCAGACCACCTACCCTGTGTTACTAGAAATTCCTTTGTTTGAAATCCTTCTCCTCCAAAGTTCATAATTCTCCCAGAGGCCCCCCTCTTTTGCTAATAAGTCAGTCACCTCCGTATTTATAGGCTTATAGACATATTTCTAAAAGACCTTGATCAAGTTGCATTAGCAATAAGTCAAACCAGGCCTCAGTTTTGGATGCTTGTTTTTTAGGTTTGTAAGCAGTGACGTTGGAAGCTTGTTTGACCAGACATTGAATCGTATTACTCAATTTTCTCGTTTTGATTTATCTCCCTCAATGGGAGGCACGTGAATTTCTATTAAGCCTATTCTTAGTTGCATCACTAATTCTAAAGAAATCCAATCAAAATGATAGAATTTCATGTCTAAAGAATTAGAATCCAGTACAAGACATACTCAAAAGACCTAACAATATGGACTTTGATCCGTATTTTATAGCATTATTTTGATTGGATTTTAATCCCCTGGGAAAATAAAGAAAGAGGGCAGGGCGGGCGGGCTTTAATTATAAACTGTTTCAAGTTGCCCTGCTCCCTTTGGTCTTGTGTCCCTTTATTTCTTTATGCACTCCCTGGGGCTACCAAGAGAAATAAAAGGGGGAAAGAGAATAAGCATAACAGATGATTAGAGTTTCAACAGTGAGTACCGTTTTCTTGAAAGGGACAAAAGATGAAAAAATGCGAGCTCTGTGACTCTCCGGCAAAGATTTACTGCGAGTCTGATCAAGCCAGCCTTTGTTGGGACTGTGACGCTCAGGTTCATGGTGCAAACTTCCTGGTGGCCAAACACTCAAGAACGCTTCTTTGCCATGCTTGTCAATCTTGTACGCCCTGGAATGGCTCCGGACCCAAGCTCGGTCCAACTGTTTCGGTCTGTGAAAGTTGTGTGAACAGTTCCGATGTTCAAAACGAAGAAGGAAATGACCGTGAGAATGATGATGATGATCTTGATAGAGGAGACGACGACATTGAAGACGACGAAGACGACGACGATGTTCATGGTGATGAGAACCAAGGAGATATTGATCCAGATGATGAAGAAAATCAAGTAGTTCCATGGTCCACCACGCCTCCTCCACCAGCCTCAAGTTCTTCAACTAGTGCAGAAGGCTTGTCTGATTCATGAGCAGCACTTTTCAGGGAGGCACATGCTTGTGAATGCAGAGTTTAATTCCCAAGTATATATCTTCTTCCCCTCTGCGCCCTTTTGAAATAATCTATCTCTGAATCTCACTGGCTCCTGTTAAATCTTGAGATTTATTCTTCCTTCCTTGGTTCTTATTAAACTATTTTACTAAATTTGCGGTTGTTGTTCTACGCTTTTGTTTATTGCAGATATCGATCTCTTAACAGGAGTACTTTTAGAAAGCAGAATGATCAAGAATGTTGATTCCCTGAACGGAGCCACAAGGATGACAAAAGATCTGTTGAGGAGCAGATTTGGAAATGTTGAAGCAAGCCAATTAGACCAAGAGACTTCCTGAAGATATTAGATAAAAGCATCGCTGCGAGATTTGATGATTACTTGATGGCGTTTTACTAACATGTACTCCTTTAATCTGATTTCAGGTGACTTTACTTTTTCGTTTGAAACGATTGAGACTTTCCTAGCAAATTTGCTTATGATCTCATTCAAAAATTTCAAGTAGGATCGGGTCCTTAAGTTTCTATTCAGTAAGACGATCAATGGATTCTACAGTGCTGAAATTTTTTTTATTCTTTTCATGGGCGTCTTGAACAGGGAATTGTGTTGCTTTCTTGGCTGTTCTTTAAGTTCGAATTTTGAGTAGAGCCCTAGAATAACCACAAAAATATTAAATAGCAGTGTATTTACTTTACAATCCCGGCTGGGCATCTAAAATCTCTGATCTTTCATGGAGTTACTTGCACTTCTTTCAGACCACTTGAGCCTTGAAGTATAGCTCATACTTGGCTGCATAGTAACAGGGGATTACGTTAATGGAATCCGAAAATTTGTAGTATTGATGAGATCATCATAATTCCAATAGTCTTCGCTTTAAATTCTGCTTCTTTTTTACCATTTCATTTGTGTTTTCGTAATGCTAGGCTTACACAAGTATATCTGCAAAATAACCAGGCAAAAGTTAGGCAGGATCAGAATTTGATGAAGTATTATTTTGTGTTTTCCATTCCCCTCAGAACATGTAGGACCCTGCCCAGGAGGGAATGCGAGTACCCTTGGTTGAATCTACCGCTTCTCTTAGCTTAATCAAGCCTCAGACCAACGCATACACACCTCCCATTGAACCCTGGAGCCCCAAAGTCTTTCGAGTCCCTGCAGAAAAGCCAAAAGGCCAAAACAGATGGAATTTTGCAGGCATATATTTTTCAGCTGTTTTGTGGGTGATAATTGAAAGGTTCAAATAGAAAATTAGAGTGGTCGTTCACATTAGAGTAGAAGCCAATGAAAATAAGGTTAAATATGAGCTTTCGCTCCTACCCATGTTAGGTTTCCCCCACTATAATATTGTATCTAAAACGAAAAACTTGGGATTGTAATCCTAAATGAGCTGAGAGCTCGAAGCCAATCTTGTCCTTTCTTCCAAACCAATAATTTAAAGCACATTGAATATTACTATCTGCCCGATTACCGCAACAAATTGGGGAGGGTCTATATGACCAGGCTGCAAGTAGATTGACCTTGGGATACAATTATCTTGCGGATCATGCAGGTAACGTGATTGCATTAAGCTAATGAGAACCTTAAGCGAAACGAAGGGAAGGGTGGGTCAAGCTTTGGGACATCTCCACGTGCGCACCATAAACCAGGAATTAGTATTTTAATTGCAAGTTGATCAAGGATCGTGGAGAAAGTTAGAAAATTAGTACATAATCTTTTAGTTGAAGAACGAAGGAATCAAGAAAGGAATCGAGCTAGTACATGGGTTTGTGGTTGAAAATTGTTTGCTTTTGGAGAGAGGATCCTTTCGTGTGGCTGTGGTGTATCCCTTTGAAACGTTTTCTTTTTTTCTTTGGCTTTCTAGTTTCCTTGCTTTGAAACTTTCACCACCATGAAGATGGGTGATGTTTTGGGTGCCTTCCATTGATCTTTGGATTCTATCTTTTTGTTTTTTTATTAGAAGAATTGTGGGTGCTTTTGATCTCTGTATGTGACAGCCACAAAGATAATTATTATTCTCTATTTGCAGAGCCTTTTTTGTAAACTGAAAGGACAGCCACTTCTTATACATTCTCTTAATGGAAATAAATAAAGGAGTTTTGTATCAGCTACATGTAGGTTCCAACAGTTTTGCTGTTTCCAACTTCCAATCCTGGGGAAAGAGGGGATTGAAATTAAAATACAGATTTCATTCGCACCTAATTATATATAAGCTTCTCTATCCTTAAAATTTAAAGTAAAAAAAAAACTTTTCCCACTTCATTAAGGTCGTATTCTTCCACTATTTTGGAATCAAGAAGAGAAGTCAGCAGATGCAGATCTTTGATAAGGACAAATTAGATGTCGCATTCCACAATCCAAGTAGAATAATAAAAGAAAACTCAAGTTCTCATACCGCACTAGAATCAGTCAGTCAGTTTGGAACATTTTTGAACGTTTCTCTCTCTGAACTGAGCACTTAGAGCATAACGAATAGGCAAATGTTCCCATCCCAACAAGATTCCCGTCACTTGGGTTTAGGGGTGTTCACCCTAGTTGGGGTCTGAAAGACAATATTCCACTCCAACTCCAATAAGTCGAAGTCGGATTATTTGGACCTACGCGCCCATAATTTTTTTTAGCCACCAATCTAAATAACAATTTTTTTCTTAATAGATCAAAACACTTTGTAAGTTTTTTTTTTGGGCCCTAAACACTGCTTCATTTAAAGAGGACAAATATAATTTTAGGGTCGGCTCTATAGACTCTAAATCCGACTTCGACTCCAACTTAAAGTAAGAAATTTTTTAAAATTCCAACTCTAACTCCAACCAATCGGCTCTATCAGGTTAGAGTCGGTTCCGAAGTCATCTCGCACAGCCTACTTAGGTTTACACCAAATTCCGAGCTGTTAGTGAAGTGGCATGTCAAAAATGTGTTTTGCCTTTGCACAGGCACAATAAGCTTTCTATTTTGACTGACGGCTAGCCCACCTCTTTTGAATGTTTGTCAAGTGCCACGCCGGGAGTGGTTTATTTTCCGCCATTAACTAAAATAATGGCTTTTCGACTTTGTTTGGTTTAACTAGTACACAAGGAGCCGAAAGAGATTCGGAAACACATTCTTTTTCAACGATCTGGAAGCAAAATCAAATAACAATCAATCTTTAAGAGAAAGGAGCAGTTGGAACATCTGGTTCTGGCCAGACTTGACCAACATAACCTAACCTGAACATCATTTCACGGTTACAAAAATGGCAAAATATTCAACTAAAGAAAAGGGAAGGGTGAAAGGACAATTGGAGTTAGGCACCTTCCTTTTTTCGTCATTATTTATTATTAGTCTCAAGCTGGGTTACACTAGGATAGGCACGCACAACCCAGAAATAGATCAACACTGGTAGTGAATTTCTCCAAAAATTCGTTAGAAAATGGGTAGCGACAAGTGCAGGCATTTTCCATTGATAATTAAATTAAATTTATATGTTCTTGTCAACGTTCGTAAACTAAATTCATGGGTTGGAAACCACTAAAAGGTATTCAGATAGAAAATTCTTAGCTAAAAACAGAGTGCATCCTAATATAATACCAAAAAGGCACAGGAAAGAGTTCATCCCTCACGCTTCATTTGAAAGTTCATAGATACAAAAGGCAGCTTAAAATGGTAAAAAAACCGGGGCAAGTGCCAACTTCGTCACAGGACATGACTCCACACAAACCAGGAGTAATTCAGCTCTCAAATCTCATTGAAGAACTTGCACACCGTCGATTCATGATGTCTTGTCCAAATCTGCGATGCATGAAATCTGAATGTCAAATATGAACCTTCCCCCGAAAGAGAGAATTGAAAAAAGATATAGCCATAATTATTGAAAGGTCAATGGGATCACGTGACATTTAGGAAAACAATGCACGGCAATAAGATGATTTATGAACACCCCCCCTGGGGCGGCGACACACACACATACACACCACAAAAAAAAAAAAAGAAGGAGAATAAGAGATGGTGAACATGCACAAAGCCAATGCTGTAGCCACCAGTTTTACTAAAAACAACCGGAGAACTTGTCAACGACTTTTTCTTGCTAAAATACTCTGTATACAATGAACCATATCTGCACCCATCTTGATGAAAGCTAGTCAATCCAGTTTTGCTTTTCAAGATTCTTACGGTATAAAGAATACATAATCCCGGCTTATATCACAAGCCCGCATCAGCAATCTCTTGTTCTGTGTTTTCTATCTTCAGCTTATACAACAGCAAAACACCTGTAACATAGGTCACCGCAAGGACTAAACATTCCGTAAATTCCTCACCTTCCAGCTATCCAAAGTCAAAGCACAGGAGCCAAGATATTGTTGCAGCATCTTAAAAGGAGCTTTTTGCTCGTAGCTGAACTCAAATAAATGCCAACCGCCCATTCTCATCAGTTCATTTGCTTCGAGTACTAGAGCCTGTCATATGCCACGATTGTGCCCTAGTGCTTCAAGGGGGCACCTCTTTTAGATAGACCATATTCTCCAGAGTCACATTGGCACACCAACCATCTTTCTCTTGTCTCCAACAGGACATACGTAGCATTCCATGCTTAGGAACAGTACCCATCAGATTTGTTGTAGCAAAAGTTTATCATGTTCAAGCATGTCATCAACAGCCATTCAAATTTCATCACCCACCAGACCCCGACTACTTTGTGCTAAATCTTCTCCAAATCTATCACTATAGATTTTCCCTTTGGTGAAAGTCCAAACACATGTGCTAGTTCATATTGGAGCTAAACCTGGTCTAGTCTTCCCTCCAGTGAAGCTGGCACATGAACTAAATGCATCAGATCTGCTCACTCTAATATGCACAGACATGGACACAAATAATTGCAACAGAAGCAATCATAGTTTAGAATTTGACTTTGAACAAAAGAAAGAGGTTTTATCCATGCCTTAATACCAATTCCTATTGGTATATTAGAATCACCTCCAAGATTTTGATCCTGGAACACGCCTTTCACCTCATCTTTTACAGGGAGCAAAAATCATTTGAGCCCGAGATGATTGGCCTGTAGATGCATTGCATTTAGGGCTTATGTCATTTTCATTCTTGTTTCGTCACTTTCTTCTTTTTTTCCTTCTCTTTTCTCTTTGAGAGACTTCCATTTGTTCAATTACTGTATATTTGGTTCTGTCACCTTATAGTGCTTTCATAGTACCAATTTGTTACTCAAATATGCAAATTCTACAAGAGAACTCCGTCCCTCAGCCCCCACCTCCCATTCCTCAACCCCACACCAAAGAAGTAACAATGAAAACAACAACAACGGATTAAGCAACTTACCAAAAAAAAAATCAATGGATGAAGCAAAGGTATTTCAAACCAATTTCTGGTATACAAGATATCAAATAAAAAGAGGACTCTAGATTTACATCTAACCCAAATTGAATTAAAACAGGTGCTCCCAAATACCAAATTGTCATTCAACCAACAGAATTCGATCAAAAGGATTTCAACTTGAGTATTAAAAAATTTCTTATAAAGGGGACTTCATTAATCTCTACAAAGATACGGCCACAGGTAGAATGAGTAAAGTTGTATTGACTTATTTTGGAAAGATTTAACTTAGATGCTGAATTTATTAAGAGACAATTAGAACCTGAAATCTTAGAGGCGGTAGTTGCATTTGAAACCTTGAACTTAGAGGTGTGGTACAAGAGAAAATTAAACATAAGAAGAGGAGAAGAATAATGGCCTCCAGTTACGCCATTACACTCTTTCACAAATACAAAATTCATTTAATAATGCTATAACACATATTGTACCGTCAACATACGGTAGTTCAAGAACAAAACTGAACACTTCAAAATGACTAAAGTGCCCTAAAACAGACAGTAACTGAACTTGAAGAGGAATAAAGAGAGTCCTGATGTTTCTCTTTCTGAAAGATGTACGTTATCAAAAATAGTTGTAATTATAGAAGCTTACGACTGTGAAACTAAAAATGGCATCTGAACCTGAAGGATAAAATTAGCAAGGTAAAAGAGAGATTTTTCTGGTTTGTGGATCACTCAAGATTTGAAACCATAAAGCAGAAGTTATATTTGAACAATACTAATAAAAAAGAAGAAGTTATATTTGAACAACAAAAATGGAGAGAAGATAAATTTAATGCGTTCAAATATATTACTATGACATTCAAAAAGAAAAAAGAGAAGGAAAAAATTATATCAGGTCTGGTATCAGCCAAATATGGTTGCGTACTCCTCAATAGACGGATGTTGTGATGCTTCACTTTCTTAAATGCTACACCTCAGCAAAATTGGCTGCAATGGACCATTGTCATTAATGATTCGTGAGGAATAAGAACTTTACTATATAGTTCAAAGAAGTAGTTGAGAAGCACTAGTTTGAGGAGTACAAAGGGTATGATCTTGTGAGGACTAATTAAAAGAAGTAAAAAAATGCTCGGAGTTGAAATGCCTATTACGCTTTATGGTTTGTCTCTACTTCACATATTGGGAAAGAAAAAAAGTCACTAACCAATGTTAGAATTAACTGCCAATCACCAATGCTTAATGTTAGCAACATTAAAACGAGAACAATGAGAGGTAAACTAAAGAGGAGATGAAAGAGAGCATAATTATAATAATGTAACAATCTGTTGAAGTCAGAAAGTTTACACCACCACATGATTATCAACAGACAATTTTTTTAACCACGATATTAAATATAACTAATATAGAAAAAAGTAACTAGTTTCTTTCCACAAGCAGCATCGGACTCCTATCTGCTTATCAAACAATCACATGTAAAAATAGCACTGTGTGACAACTAACCAAACCTCAAAGAACAAAAAATGGCTATAGAAAAATAATCTTAATGATAGAATTCTGAAATAACTAAGCAATACCAGTTTGCTTTTCTAATGCATCATGGTATTCCTGCTCATCCTCCACGCCAGGCTTTCGTACAACACCAGGATTTGTCTCAGCGCTATCCTTCTCATCAGGGAACCGAACCACAACGACGGGACAGACGCAGTGGTGCACACAGTAGTCGCTTACGCTGCCAAGCCTGCCCTTGGTGCTGCGACGCGACGCACCGAACCCTCGGCTCCCTATGATCACGGTGCTGAGTCCGAGGCGCTCAATCTCTAGGCAGAGGCGCTCCTTCATGTCGTGGTCCTTGACGATGTGAATCTTGAAGGGGATTTGGGCCTCGACGAGGGGCTGGGCAATGTCGTTGGCCTTGGTGGTGGTGAAGGCGTCGAAGTCGTGCTCGAGCTTCTGCTGGGACAGCTCGTCCTCGGCCAGGCCGTGGACGGAAAGGTCAATGGCGCCCCAATCGGCGCCGTACAGGACGCTCGTGGGGCGCACGTGCACGAGGATCACCGCGTCCCCGGGGCGCAGGTAGTTCTGGACCGCCCATTGCACGGCGAAGGCACTCTCGTCGCTCAGATCGACGGCTATCCCGATCTTCCGCTGGGCCCCGGCAGTGGGGGCACCGCTGAGCGGGAATCGTGGGGAAGACGATTGGACCGTAATTGCCGTTGCCGTATCCGTTGGGTGTTTCGGAGAAGTCATTGTTTTTTGCTCTCTTCGTATTTCTTAAGTTTTTTTTTTTTTTTCCCTTTGCTTGGGCTTTTTCTCGAATCGGTTGTTGATGTCTTGCTTTGGTTGTGGGTCTGGGTTTTGTTTTGGGCGTGGTGAACGGAGATAGAATTCGGGTATCGGGGAGCGGAATATTTTGGGGAGGGAGTCGAAAAGGATGGTTCTTTTCGGGTTTACTCGGCGGTGTGTGGGGGAGGAATGGCGACCCGGTGTCTGTGGAGGTCGAGTTAGCGTCGTGCAAGAAACATTCGACGTGTCTCTGGACTGTCAGTGAAATGCTGTGAGTAGAGATGTTGAAAAACCCGACTGAAGTGCCTTATCTTTACAGACACGATACGACAAAATATGTTCTATTTATAAACCAATTTCTTTTTTAGAGTTAATTGACTCCATTAACTATTATTTTTTGTTCACATGTAATTCTTTTAAATAAAGATTTAACAATTTAAAAATTTATATTAACATAATCTCATTGATTAACATGTCGTTTGGAATAAAATTTTATTAAATTTTAAGTAAAATTTTAAGAATTAGTAAAAAAGTGAAAAAAAAATGAAAAAATTGATGAAAAAGTGAGTGAAAAAAGTTTGTAAAAAAAATAAAAAGAGAAAAAAAATTATAATGAGATTAAAATTTTAGTTTGTCAAACCTTACGTAAATTTTAATTTAAGGGTAATTTTAAAAAGTTAGTAATTTGAGGAATTAATCGCCAATATCGATAATCTGAGGGACAAAATACACATAAAGAGGTAATTTGAGAGGATAAATCATAATTTTCTCTTTACTTAACAACTCCTCGTAATTTTATGTTTACATAATTAGATTCCTGTCTTCTGGTCAGGCTGGGCTTTTCTATGTAAGCGCAGAGCTGGGAGGAAATTTGGTTGGGCCTCAAAGTTTCACTCAGGTTGTGTCCAAAACAGGCTGGGCTTTGCGCTCTCGGGGCATGATCAGGTCTGGCGGTGATACGGCAGTACTACAGCTCGACATTTTCTTCAAATCAACCTGAAAGATTCCCGAATTAGGGTTCGTCTTCCTTGTTCCCGCTGAATCCTGTTCGATCCGTTCGGCTTCTTTGGCGTGAGTGAAAATGCCTCAGAGGCACTCGAAGAACAACAATGACCTAGCTTTCTTCACGTACGACGAGAAGCGGAAGTTAGGGTATGGGACGCAGAAGGAGAGGCTGGGCAAGGACTCCATTAAGCCCTTTGACGCCTGTAGCCTCTGCCTCAAGCCCCTCATCGACCCCTTGAGCTGCCTCAAAGGACACGTCTTCTGCAAGGAATGCATTCTCGAGTGCCTTCTCTCCCAGAAGAAGGACATCCAGAGGTCTGTTCCATGACTCTCTTTTTGATAAAAAGCATTACCATCATGTCCATTTTATTTTTAGTGCATTTATCGGCTGTTACGGGATTACTTAATTCTTATCCGTGAAACTTGAGTTTTATACTTCGGCGGTGTCTTGGTGTCTGTTTTGGTTGTACTTAGATTCGGTTCCTATTGTTTGTGTTTTTGCTGCGTTGCTGGAAAAAATTGGGGAAGATAAGTGAGGTGATAATTGTGCATGTGCCTATGGTTTAAGGACTACTGCCCACTATGTAACTCTTACGTTATGGGTCAATAAAGGATTAGGAATTTTGGGCTTGGAACAGTATTTGGGCAAATAATTGCTTACCATTTGCTGTCGGTTGTGTTGGAGAGAGTGTCCTTAGATGAAGCAGGATGGTTAAAGAGGTTTGGTCTCTCACAACTTCGAATAGTTTGGACTGAGACCCTTTTGGGGCTTTGCTTTCTATTGTAGAGAGGGTCATTGATGCAATTTAATTGGGTTTTGGACTTTTGGGGAGATTCTCTTGTTGTGGTAGAGAGATCTCATTCTTTACTAGGATTTGCTAGGGTCCGAGACTCCGAGCTGCACTGGATTTTGTATGGAGTGATGGCAAATTAACCCCTTTCTGTGTCATCGGAGAAGTTTTGCTGCTATACGAACACTCTTAGAATTGTTTTATGGTGAAGAAATAGATGTAATGGTGTTAAGGGAGGATTTACTGCTGCTGTTTTCTTTCTGGGTTTCTTTTTGAAGGATGCACTTGGAAGATTGGCATAGTAGGAATAATGCATGAAGAGTTTTGAGGCTGGACTTCACTAACAATGTTATTTGAGTAACTCATAGATGTTGATCTTTCTCAGGTAAATGGTTTGCAGTTTCAATTGAAATGGTACTCTGCAAGTTTAGTACTTGCTGTTGGTATAACAGTTGGTTTCCATAATTATTGGGATGTATTAAGGTCTGAGGATGCTACAAGTAGATGATTGTGCATATGAACTAAGATTTAACTACTGAAGTAGGATAGAAATAGATGTAAAACGTGAACTTGTCTCAGGAGAAACTTAAGGTTTTACGGGAATCTTAGTTGTGACTGCAAAGAAAAACCAAGAAGTTCAGGATGGTGATTAGGAATAATGTCTTTTGTGTATCTTGACCAATGAGAGATCCTCCAGTATTTTGGTTAACAATCTACCAATGGGCTTCTTATTGTAACATATCTCAATTTGGCCCAGTTGGTTGTTTTCCTTCTCATGTTTGGGGCGACGATGTTAAGAGAGGATCTTCTTCTTGGTGTTCTGTCATCGTGATAAAGGATGCTGTCAGCCAAAATATTAATGGTGAAATATCTTTGTATATTCCTCGTTTTAGTAGCTTGGCACATCTGGTTTATAATAATGGTCTATTTATACATATGATATTTGTGTACACTTGGATAGTTGGAACATCTTTGTTGTATTCTAGTGGGATATGGTTGATCGAAGAGATGAGTACTGGGAAGCACAACACTGAGAAAGCAATTTTCTAAGGCCATGATCCATTCATATCAATTCGGTTTTTTCTGCTTCATATTTCGATCTGCCTCTTCTTTGAAATTATTTGGTTTCTTTGGGAGGAAAATGGCTTTTATTGAAAACAACTTGGTTTTCAATGATGAGCTCACTTTAGTTTGTATTTGCATTGTTGTCAATGTTTTTGGTCTTCTCTGGTACTTGAAGGCTTTACTAGCTTCTCAGCGAAGTTTTGGTGATCCATTGTGAGGGTTGCTGAAGCTGTATTATATAAGTTGCATTTTGGACCACTTTCTATGCTTTACGTTGAATATTCTTCTTTAAAAATGAACACTGTTTACTGTTATGTGCGTCTTGGCTCTTCTTGATTTCTTTATTGGAACCGAATGATGAAGGATCAATTTATTTCTAATTTTCCCCGTGAACTATAGATTCTACTGTAAATCATGCCATAGCGATAGTTTTTTCTTCTTTTTCTTTTTTTAAAGATTTGAATCCACTACGTTCATATTTTTAATGGTGTTCTGAAGTGTGGTTTGTAAACTGGCAGGAGGCTAGCTGCTCATGCTGCTCAACAGAAGCAAGAGAAGGAAGAACAAGAAGAGAAGCTAATGTTGCAGAAAGCCAGAGAACTTGATGCTTTTGATCAGCAAAACCATGGTGCGGTACCACAATACAATGATAGAAACCTTTGCCAGGACAAGAATGGCTTTCATGGGGCGAATAGTGTAAAGGTCACTTCTTATGAGGAAGAAGCACTCAGGACAATGAAGGCATTTTGGCTGCCTTCTGCTACACCAGAAGCTCCTGTTAAAGTAGAGGCGCCCTCGATCAGTACAGTCTGTCCTCAAGGCAATGAGAAACTCAAGCTGAAGACTCTCTTCCCTATCTACTTCACAGAAGACACTAATGACCAGAAGAAATCCAAGTATCTTGATAA
>RXIC02000460.1:29540-132986 GCA_003952965.2 Morella rubra | reverse complement strand
ACACTTTTAAGCATTTGAACTTAAGGTTGATAGTAGTCTAGGGAGCAGATTGACATGTCAACTTGAAGAGACACATGTTTTTTCTCAGAAAGTGGATTCAATTCACGATAACTTTGTTTTTTTTCAAGTATATCTTTGCTTTTTTATTCGACAGAAATACTACTCCATGTTTTTTCTTTGGGGCAGGGTGGATTATCTTCCAGCTTTATACTCATGAAAATTTACAAGAAACCATGGTTGTTTTCTTGTTTATTATGCTCTCTACGTATCTTAGATTTAAATATGCTGTTTAAAACTTAGTTTTGTGGGGACAGATTATTGTGGATCTCTTGTCATTACATGGAGAATAATTTGCGCATGATTTTTAGACATTTGAAGACAGAGTTTAGATAAGGCTAATCTTAATGTATAACAAAATGTGATGGGATGTAATTTATAATCTATTGTTTTTGATATATCATTTTGATTTCTCCAGACTTGGAGAATTATTTTGAGGTCAGAGGTTACCTTTGTATAAAAGGCTATCATCATTATTTTTTTTGGAAAAAGCATAAAAATAATGGAGGGGTGTCTATGGAGAGCGGTTTCCCTCGCCAAGAGTTTGCTTTAAATGAGGCGGGGGCCGAGGTCCTATTTTTTCAATTCTTATTTTCGATGCGGGCTTTAAAGTAGGCAAAGCCCTGAGTATAAGGATTGCAATTTGCACATAACTAGCCCAATTAGAGTCTACCTCTAAGTGAATGTACAAGGTCTTGGCCGACTAGTCTGCTTTGCTACACAGTACACGCTTTTTCCTTAGCTTATCGACTTTCGAGCAGGCCGAAGGGCGGCCGTCTGCAGGGGCGATCTGGAGCGAACTTTTGAGTCAGTTTGACTACCGAGCGAAAAAAAGAAAAAGGTAAGTTTGTTACCTTTCGCCTAGTAGGAAAAAATGTTCCGTTACCTTTCTTTTCGATCTTTTTTCTCCCCTCCTCTGACATACTAAAATAGTTTAGGTCTTTTTTCTTGTTTTGATTACCCCTCTTTTCGGAATTTTGCACGATCTGTGAATAATGGTCTCAAAAGAGTAATATCTCTAGATTTTTTTTCATTACTTTTAACGTCGAATTTCTGAAATGTTTAGTCGTTAATGTTAAACTTGTCCTCTTTAAATTATATTTCACTGAATTGTACGTTTAAGGCGGCTGGATGTGGATTATTTAAACAACTTTTTTCGATTAATTATTCAAAAGAAAATAACTACAGAATCTTAGATCTAATTAAATGGGTTGGCGTTTAAATTTACCAACTCTAGATGCTTCTTATCAATTCGTTGTATTACTGTCAATCAGTTAAATTATATTTCCTCGCGCATCAAGATTATGCTAATGTAGCTTTTTTAATGATCTAATATTTTGAACAGTAGAATCTGAGTAAGGGGGCGTAAATTGATAAATTTCAATAGCTTGAGGAGGAAATGCAATAAAAATGATAGTTTAAACCCTAAAATGACATTTGTTCAATACTTGGAGGGCAAGAAGTGAAGTTGTTCCACATCAGTGACAAATTGTTTGCAATATATTTTGGGGCAGTTACGTACTACTATTTCTTTAGGATATGAGGTCCAGTGGTGGAGCTGATCCTGCCTCCATTTGTGTTGATCGAAAGGTTCGTGGTTTGACCCAATTGCTCCAGAGTGTAGAATATTTAAAGTGCATCAGCAGTTGCGCAAAATAAATGAGGCATCTTACGAACCTGCTTGCCATCGGTCCTTACCAGGGCAAGGATGGCCTAGCTCTTATGGAGGAGCAAAAATTGCGCTATTTACAATCAATGCTTAATAGGAGAAATGAAAACAGTGTTGAAAAATACATCATGGCCTTGAGAGAATTGGAAGAAAGAGCTCGTAGTTGCTGTGCAGAATGCTTTAACCTAAACACTGATGGGTTTGTAGAAATGATACTACTTGATGGGTGTTTTATCATTTAGCTGTTTCGCAAGTGGGAATGGAAATCTAAGGGACAAATGTGACCCAATCTTCCAAACGAGGTGGATGTTTTTGGGCGTATTGCGTGATATACTTCTACTAGAAAATCAGCTCCATTTTTTGTTCTTCACCAAGTTGGTGGAGATGACTTGGTGTCCTAGCGAGCCACATGATCTTATTCACCTTGCCCTGTACTTTTTTGATGGCTTAACATTTCCGTGGCCACTGTGCTTCAGTCAGTCGAGCTATAATTCAATCCAAAATATTGAGCATCTGCTCTCTCTGGTTCATAGAGCTGCCTTTTCATCGATTGTCGAAATTGAAATGGCTGGAAAGGCAGTACTTACAATAAAAGAACTCAAGTCAATGCCTTTTGCTACAAGAAAAGACCTCACGTCAATGCCTTGTGCTACGGAGCTTCAAGAGGCTGGAATCAAGTTCAAGATACTTGAGGGAGGTAACAACTTGATTAACATAAAGTTCACCAACGGGATAATGGAAATTCCACCACTTTTCATAAGGGATATTACAGAGGCTTTCCTCCATAATTTGGTTGCCTATGAGCAATATAATCGAGATAAGGATCTCAGGGTCACTGACTATGTGATGTTCATGGATTGTCTTATTAAATCTCCTAAGGACGTCGAAGTACTTCGTCGACAAGGAATTGTTAATAATTATATGGGTGATGATGGCGCTGTTTCCACCATGTTTAACAAGCTTGTTAATTATGTTTCCACTAACAAAATCTTTTATGCCGAAATTTACAGAAATGTGAACAAGCATTGTCGCAAACGTCGGAACATATGGATGGCAAAATTGAGGCGTGATTATTTTCACAGCCCTTGGGCGTTGCTTTCATTTCTTGCAGCCATCTTTTTGCTTCTACTTTCTTCAGCACAGACCATTTTTTCCATCCTTTCTTACATTTTCCACAAGTCATAAGTATGTTATCTTTGTAGGTCCTTGTAAGTCCATGGTGTGATGTAAACCTAAGTGGCTCTTCAGGAAATCTTTCTGCTGAGCTACAATGTCATATTTTGTTGAATTCTGGTAGCAATTGCAATGGGAATCTGTGTCGCCGCAAACAAATTTGCGGAGCCGAATTATGCAATGTGGTGCATATTGTTACATATCTCTCTTTGTACACATGAACATTTCTGGTAGAGACTCTTGTCCTTTTTCTTACTGCTCCTCTGTCAAATAGGCAAGAATCCGGCAATAGATAGGAGCTTATAGCTGTAATGTTGCATTGCTCGTCTTAGTTTCAGAAAAGCCTTACATTGATAATCGCAGATTGTGAACTGGAAAGTCGTTTCTTGTGGCATTTACTTTACCAGTGGTGAAGTAGCGGAGCTGCGAACAAATTTGTTCAGAAGCTTGTTTAGATCGGCTGAGCTAGGCAAAGCTCTTAACAAGCTTCTCAATATATTCCGCAGGACTCAGCTCTGTTTCCTTCAGGCCGTAACGGACTTATGTCTTCTGAAAGTAGCGCAGCTTGAATTCAAAGGAACGATGAAGAGCTCTAACTGCAAATTAATGGTTTGTGGAAAATGTTAGAATTTGGGATGATCATACCATAATATTGGTGCACATATTCAAACATACCCATTAGATGGTGAGGTACCGAAAAACTTAGTCTATGCAAGCACTATCCAGCCAAACGGCATTCTTGCAATTTAGCTCTTGGATTTCTTATCAAGAGTAGCATCCATGATCGATCATTCTATTCTATATTTTGATAAACGATCCTTCAAAATTCAACAGAAAAATACGAATAGCTGCTAACTAATTATATATGTCTCTGA
The DNA here is from genome assembly GCA_003952965.2 of Morella rubra. Classification (NCBI taxonomy): domain Eukaryota; kingdom Viridiplantae; phylum Streptophyta; class Magnoliopsida; order Fagales; family Myricaceae; genus Morella; species Morella rubra. Next base: position 129,212 of record RXIC02000460.1, on the reverse strand, counting down.
AATATTCTTTCTTCCTTGTAAATAGAATTCCATTACAAAATTGATCAGCTGATGCTCACAGCTTGGCCCTTGAAACTTTTCTGTGTCATGGTTGCGCAGGAAAGAAGATAAAGATTTCAAAGTCATTGTACTCTGTGACCCATGCTTCTGTCTTTTGGGGATTTCTTTCCTTCTTCCAACAGAGACCTAAAACAAACAATAAACGAACATGTTGTTGTATTTGAAATAGAGTTTCTATAATTCATCCGCATTTGCGTCATGGGCTGGTGGGTCGTTGTCGCATTTACATTTAAAGATTCAAAGTCTGCATAATATTTGTGCACCATGCTTACTGTCTTTTGGAAGGTAGGTCCCTTTGAGCACCAAATTCTTAATCAGAAAAACTCCCTTGCAGGAAATCAAGCACATTCCAGGCCCGGTACACTTATGCGTCAGTAGGGTTGCAGGAATCTTTTCTCAAATTCAATTAAGCTGACATGGTCAATCATTTGGTGGAAAATGTACGGCCGATCATACCTGGCATTTGGTACGACATAGCAGCTCCCCATTATATGTGGCAGAAATATTCTTTCTTCCTCAGCTGAATTTATTAAAAATGGGTCTGCCTTGCAGCTGGCCCTTGTTTTTCGTCATGGTTGCGCAAGGAAAGAAGACATTTCAAAAGTACATCATGATTATCTTCTTTTTTCTAAGAAAAATTTTCCTTCTCATATATGTCTCTGAAATATTCTTTCTTCCTTGTAAATAGAATTCCATTACAAAATTGAATCAGCTGATGCTCACAGCTTGGCCCTTGAAACTTTTCTGTGTCATGGTTGCGCAGGAAAGAAGATAAAGATTTCAAAGTCATTGTACTCTGTGACCCATGCTTCTGTCTTTTGGGGATTTCTTTCCTTCTCAAACCAGGTCCAACAGCACACCAATTCAGACCTAAAACAAACAAATAAACGAACATGTTGTTGTATTTGAAATAGAGTTTCTATAATTCATCCGCATTTGCGTCATGGGCTGAGGTCCATCTTCATTCAAATTAATTATTATGGACATGGCATTTCATTGGAAGAAACAGTGGCCGGTATGTCTTGTATTGGCATTTGGTAAGCAACTGGAGCATTGCCCAGTGCCGACTAGGCCAAGCATAGACCACGTCTAAGTCAGCGTTTCCTTTAGTTATGGGGTCTGCATTGTCGTACTTACTCAATTCTTTAGCTTCTTCGTCGAAGCGAAAACATATTCCATTCGTCGGCTTTTAGAAGCAAACATTAAAATTAAAACATGTCTTAGGTTATGAAAATTTTCTAACTTTTTAAGAAATATTTTCAAAAAGTTGAAATTTTACAACCAAACATTAAAATCTCAAAATTCATACAAATTCCAACACTTTTCACACTAACTTTAATACTTTTTTCATAATTTTTTTTTTTTATATCAAATCTCTCTTTCCTTATTTTTTAACAAACTTTGTTACTTTTTCATTCAACAAAAAAAAAAACTCTCTCTTCAAAGAACGTATGAGCAACCTCAAATGAATAATACTTTAAAGAAAAAATTGAGCCGAGAGAATTGTTCTAATAATACTGGAAGAGTTTTTTAAACTTCAACGTGAACACTTAGGCTATACAAGTGAAGTATTTAAACACAAGTACAAAAAATTCAAATAAAAAATAATCCCGTGAAATCTGGTTGGTTTTGGTTTGACAGCCAGAAGATCTTCGTTTGTTACGTAAGTTGGGCAGCTTGCTTGATAACAGAGAATCCCTCATCAGTTGGGGTTTGTTGGGTCATCATGAAAGATCTTCGTACGTTGGGCAGCTTGCTCAATAACAGAGAATCCCTCATTAGTTGGAGTTTGTTGGGTCATCATGCTGATTTTCCTCACTCGAAGGCTCGAGTGGATTATCATTTTGGTTCGAATTTGTTACCGTTAGATCTCCAAGATCACTCAACTTCTCTCCACTGATAGAGGCTAGATTGTGAGAGCCTTCACCCTTTTTTCTCCAAGAATTTCGAGCATCCTTATCTCTCCATAGACTCTCACACATGTCGAGCTGTGATATGTTGCTAATACACTTGACTCACCGTCACTCTCTTTCTGGACAAAATCAGTCCAGTTCTTCCGTCCTTCTTTGAAAGCTGCCTCTCAGCTTCAGAGGTTGCATAAACATAAACGTAACACTTACTCACCGTCACTTGCTTCCTGAACAAAATGAGTCGAGTTTTGTGAGATCCTTCTTAATTCTTTCCTTCCTTCTTTGAAAGCTGCCTCTATGCTTCAGAAGTTGCATGACCAAATGAACAAATGAACATAAACGAAGCTTCAGAGTTGTATGAACAAATGGACATAAACTTAACAGGTCACGACGTTTGTCACTTGACTCATTCCTGATAAAATCAGCCGAGTTCTGCAAGCTCTAGAAAACAACAGTCTTTAGCGACAGTTGGAAAAGTTGGAAAATGCTGCTAAGATTTTAGCAGCGTTTGTGACCGCCTATGTCTGTCAGGAGAGGTTTTAGCAGTGTTTTTTGTGATAGCTAGTAAAAAGGGCGAGATATAGCAACGGTCACAAATGCTGCTAAAGACTTCAAGCACGTTTTTGTATATATTTTTTTGCAGCGTTCCCCTAAAACGTTGGTAAAGGTAATTAGGGACCACCACTAAAACACCCCTAAAGGTAATTAGGGACCACCCCTAAAAGTTGCTATAGCTCGATTTTGTCTTGCGTTTAAATATCTATAGCAGCATTTTGTGACCACTGCTAAAAACATGTGCCAATGTTTTTAAAAGGCAACTAAATCATTTTTAAAAATGCTACAATAGATTCATTTATGTAAAAAACTGCATTTTTTCCTGTAGTACAAACAATGACAATAAAACAAAATATACATCTATCCTTGATTAATAACCACGTCTTACAATTTTTTCAACAAACACAAGAGTCTTTACAACTAGTTTAAAAAGTTACAAGTTTCTAACATAACAATAACTTCAATCATTGGCAGTACCATCTGCACTTGTACCATCAACACCAACACCATCTGCACCATCACCATCACCATCACCATCATTATCATCATCATCGCCTGCAATTACAATGATAATACAAAATCAAAATCCTATATTGGCACATCTAAACTTCCGAAAACTCCATATAAAAATTCAGTTCTATATAGTTATGCAAATTCCATTTTTGTGTTAGCACATGCACTACAAAAAAAAAAAGTCTATAGCGGCGGTCTTTTTAGCGACAGTCGTTAAAAACGCCGCTACAAATTTTACCTTTAGTGGCGGTCTTTGTAGCGGCGGTCAGTAACCCCATGTAGCGGCCTTTTTGCAAAACGCCGCTAAATGCCTAATTTTTAGCAAGCATTTTTTTCAAAAAATGCTAATTAAAATATTAAAGTATTTTGGGATAAATTAAAAGAAATGAGGCAAGGAGATGAGGAAGACTTACAAATGCTAAAAGGCTAATGTTCTGCTCATCCTGGTAAAAGCTAGTGTTTCTTCTGCCACTAATCATCTCTAGAAACAATACTCCAAAGCTGAAGACATCCGATTTTTCCGAGAACCGTCCTTCCATGGCATACTCAGGGACATATAGCCGCTGAATTTTAACATTAAAAACACATATAAATCTTACTGTCGCAACTAGTAGTATTTGCATCCGACTGAGTTGAATAAACCATATGTACTTACTATGTTCCCACGACTCTTTTTGTATTGGCCTGGTCTTCATTGCCTCCAAAAATCCTGGCCATCCCAAAATCTGATATCTTTGGATTCAACTCTTCATCCAACAAGATGTTACTTGCCTTAAGATCTCTATGGATAATCCTTAATCTGGAATCCCTATGAAGATAAGTAGACCTCGACCGATTCCTTCAATAATCTTGAAGCGTTGTCTCCAATCTAGCAGCTTTTTTTTGTTTGGATCTAATGCGTAAAATCAAAACAATCAAGAGAAAAGGGAAGATTAGACTTGTGGCTTGAAATTATGCTATGTGGGAAAACAGACTTTAAAATTAGTACCACAACCAATTGAACCTCAGCCCATTGCGTCTTGATTGCAATGTGTCAAGAGTAAAGAGGCTAACAAAGGGTATGAGAACGAACTAACCAAAGAGAAACGCATCCAAACTTTTGTTTGGCATGTATTCGTAGACCAACATCTTTTCTTCTCCTTCAACGCAGCAGCCAAGAAGTCTAACAAGATTACGGTGCTGGAGTTTAGAAATCACCACCACCTCGTTCATAAATTCTCTTGCCCTTGTCCAGAGGTCTGCGAAAGCCTTTTCACTGCAATTTCTCGTCCATCTAACAATTTCCCCTACAAACAAAAACAACCCATTGTATATGTATCCAAATTCTAGGAATAACTTAGCAGAGCAACTAATTGTTGGATTGGGCTACACTCAATAATTTGTCTATGAAGTAAAGTGGAGAAAATAAAATACTTCAACAAAAGCTTTATTCCACTTACTTAAGAAATAACAAAAAGGTTACATGGATATTTATAGTCCACAATGAGACTTTACAACTTCTAAAACATAACACCCAAATAAATCTCACATAATTCACTATAGTAAATCTCATTTAACCCCCACATAATGAGAATATTAAAAAGGTCTCTAACTCTTCAACTTTGTAACCTATGAGAATACTAAAAGACATAACCTCTCCATTAACTAATTTTATTGGAAATAAACTCTAATTAAGTTTAATAACTAACACCCCTCTTAAACTTAATTTTTTGTAACTCCCAACAAACTCCTTATCTTGCAAAATATTTCACCCTTGAGGGGCTTGGTGAAAATATCAGCAACTTGATCTTGTGACTTCACGAACTTGAGCTCCACCTCCTTTTTAGCTACACATTCTCGAATAAAATGAAATTTTGTGTCGATGTGCTTACTTCGATCATGAAAAACTGGATTCTTGGCCAAAGCTATAGCCGACTTGTTATCCACAAAAATCTCCGTTGGATCATTTTCCGAGACATGGAGCTCCTTCAACAAAGATCTTAGCCAAATTGCTTGACAAACACAATTTGACATAGCAACATACTCCGCTTCACAAGTAGATAATGTAACAATGGGTTGCTTCTTTGAGGACCAAGTAAAAGCCGCACTTCCCATGAAGAAAACAAACCCGGATGTGCTTTTTCTTTCATCAACATCTCCAGCCCAATCACTATCACAATAGCCCAAAAGCTTAAAATCATTTGAAAATGAATACAGTAATCCATGTTCAAGTGTACCTTTGATGTACCGAAGAATTCTTTTAGCCGCCTTCAAATGAGAGAAAGTAGGAGCTTCCATGTATCGACTAACAAGTCCAACCCCAAAAAGAATATCCGGCCTTGTGCAAGTTAAATATCTCAAACTTCCAACAAGACTTTTGAAAAATGTTGGATCTACTTTTTCTCCATTTTCATGCCTTGACAATTTGATGCCACATTCTACGGGTGTGCTCACCGGCTTGCAATCATCCATTTTGAATTTCTTAAGAATGTCTTTAGCATAACATTCTTGAGAAATAAAAATGTCATCCTCCATTTGCTTTACTTCGATGCCAAGATAAAAACACATGAGACCAAGATCCGTCATCTCAAACTCCCTAGCCATTACTTTCTTGAATTCTTCAAACATGGTAGGATTACTTCCTGTAAAAATCAAGTCATCCACATACAAACATACGAGAAATATATCTCCATATGAATTCACCTTTGTATAAAGAGCATGTTCATAGGGACACTTCAAAAAATTGTTATCTTGAAAGTATTTGTCAATTCTACTATTCCACGCCCTTGGTGCTTGCTTTAAGCCATACAAGGCTTTCTTCAATTTCAAAACTTTCTCTTCATGCCCTTTCACAATATAACCCAAAGGTTGTTCCACATAGACTTCATTTTCAAGAAAGCCATTCAAGAAAGCGGATTTGACATCCATTTGATGGATTTTCCAACTATGTTGAGCCGCCAAAGAAATAATTAATCGAATAGTTTCCAAGCGGGCAACGGGTGCAAATACCTCATCATAGTCAATTCCGGGCCTTTGACTATATCCTTTGGCAACTAGTCTTGCCTTGTACCTCTCCACTCCACCACTCGAATTCTTCTTTGCTTTGTACACCCATTTGACGCCAATTGGTTTTTTCCCTTTTGGAAGTGTTGCAAGCTCCCACGTTTCATTCTTCTCTATGGCTTTGATTTCTTCATCCATAGCATTCCTCCACCTTTTGTCTTGTGTCGCTTCTTCAAAATTCATAGGCTCACTATCGGCAAAGAGACAAAAAAGTGTTAGATCATGTAATCTTTCCGTTACCTCCTCCGTGGCATCATAGATCTCTTGAAGGCTTCTCTTGCCTTGTGGTCCTTCGCTTGAACTTTCTTCCCTTGATGATGAAGTAGATGGACTTTGCAAGGACAATGGTGGTGTTGAAGGAGGAGAGTGCATAGATGGCTCCAAAACGTCATTTTCGTGCTCATCTTCAAAGAAATGAAGAAAATGATAATCTTCTTTCGAAGAATTCCAATCCCACGTACTTGCTTCATCGAACTCAACATCTCGACTAACAATGGTCTTGTGATCGGTTGGATTGTACAACTTGTAGCCTTTGGATCTTGAATCATAGCCGATGAAGACAAGTTTGATGCTTTTGTCATCTAGCTTGGATCTCCTTTCATCCGGCACATGTGCATAAGCAATACTTCCAAAAACACGCAAGTGATAAATACTTGGCTTGATTCCGCTCCATTCTTCTTGAGGAGTTTTGTCTTGCAAACTTTTTGTGGGACATCGATTTGATAAGTACACCGCACAAGCAACCGCTTCCGCCCAAAATTCTTTTGGTAAAGCTTTGCTTTTCAACATACTCCGAGCCATGTTGAGAATGGTTCGATTTTTTCTCTCGGCAACCCCATTTTGTTGTGGAGATCTTGGAACCGTTAAAGGATGGTGAATACCATTTTCTTGACAAAATATTTTGAAGGCATTTGATGTGTATTCACCCCCTCTATCGGATCGTAAAGCCTTTATTTCATAGCCACTTTGTTTTTCAACAAGTGCTTTGAAATTTTTGAATGTTTCAAATACTTCCGATTTTTCTTTGAGAAAATAAACCCATGTTTTTCGGCTAAAATCATCAATAAATAGAAGGAAGTATTTGTTCTTACCAAATGATGGTGGATTGAATGGGCCACAAACATCCGAGTGAACAAGTTGTAGTGGTTTCGTTGCTCTTGTACTAGCCTCCTTTGGAAAGCTTTTTCTTGATTGCTTCCCAAAGAGACATCCTTCACAAAGTTGATTTGGATGCTCAATAGAAGGCAAGCCATTCACCATCTTCTTCTTGGCTAGCAATTGAAGTCCTTCAAAATTCAAGTGTCCAAGTCTCAAGTGCCAAAGCCAATTTGAATCTTCAACACAAGTCTTCAAGCATTTTGCCACATCGGTTTGAATGTTGAGTAGAAACATCCGGTTCTTTGTCATAGGAACTTGGGCTATCAAACTCCCAATTTCATCTCTTATTGAAAGACTACGATTTTTCATTAGAATATCATAGCCTTTCTCTAAGAGTTGTCCTAGACTCAAAATATTGCTCTTCATGCTTGGCACATAATAAACATTAGTAATAAATTGATGGCCTCCATTTTTCAACCGAATCAAAATTGTACCTTTTCCCTTGATCGAAACTTTGGACAAGTCTCCAAAAGTAACCTTTCCACTAACGGATTCGTCAATCTCCACAAACTTTTTTTTATCTCCGCACATATGGTTACTTGCCGCATTGTCAAGATACCACAAATTCTTCTCTTCATTTTCTTCTCCTTTGTACGCCAACAACAAAGTGTGCTCCGTTTCTTCTTTTTCGACATAATTAGCTTCTTCTTCAACATTGTTAGTGCTTCTACACTCCCATGAATAATGACCATATTTTTCACAATTGAAACATTGGATTTGGGATTTGTCATACCTCCTTGGATTTGATCTTGAATTGTTTCCTTTTCCACGCCCTCTTGATGATTGTCCCTTGTCTCCATTATTGGAAAAATGATGATCATCTCTACCACGTCCTCTTCCTCTTCCATTTCTTCCTCGGCCTCTACCTCGACCACGGCCACGTCCTCTTCCTTTGTGACCTCCATCTCGCTCCTCTTCCTTGTCTTTGAGAGAGAGCTTTGTAGCTAGAACTTGCTCTAATGACTCTTCCTTCTTCTTGTTGAGCCTTTCTTCGTGAGCTTGTAGAGATCCCATGAGTTCATCAATTGTGATGGTTTCCAAATCTTTCGACTCCTCGATAGCCACAACGATGTAGTCGAATTTTGATTGCAAAGAACGAAGGATCTTTTCGATGACACGAACATCTTCCAACTTTTCTCCGTACCTCTTCATTTGATTGGCTATGGCCAACACACGTGAAAAGTAATCCGTCATTGACTCGGATTCTTTCATGCGTAAGACTTCAAATTCACCTCTTAGTGTTTGAAGTCGAACCTTCTTCACTTTGTCCACTCCTTGGTAGGAGGTTTGTAAAATCTCCCATGCTTGCTTGGAGGTGGTTGCATTTGCCACTTTTTCGAACATAGCTTCATCCAAACATTGATGGATGAGCATGAGCGCTTGTTGATCCTTCTTCCGGGTCTTCTGAAAAGAATCCCTTTGAGTAGGACTCAATTGCGCATCCTCACTAGGCTCTTCAAAGCCTTTCTCTACAACATCCCATGCATCTTGGGATCCAAGCAACGCCTTCATTCGAATGCACCAATTATCAAAATTGTTTTTCGAAAGGAGAGGAAAATGAAAGGGAAATGTGGAATTGGCCATTTTTCTAGGATCAAGAACTTGGCTCTGATACCACTTTGTTGGATTGGGCTACACTCAATAATTTGTCTATGAAGCAAAGTGGAGAAAATAAAATACTTCAACAAAAGCTTTATTCCACTTACTTAAGAAATAACAAAAAGGTTACATGGATATTTATAGTCCACAATGAGACTTTACAACTTCTAAAACATAACACCCAAATAAATCTCACATAATTCACTATAGTAAATCTCATTTAACCCCCACATAATGAGAATATTAAAAAGGTCTCTAACTCTTCAACTTTGTAACCTATGAGAATACTAAAAGACATAACCTCTCCATTAACTAATTTTATTGGAAATAAACTCTAATTAAGTTTAATAACTAACACTATTACCCTGTATACGGGACCAAATCCACCCTGCCCAAGTTTGTTAGAGTGATGGAAGTTGTTCGTTGCACTTGCCAGCTCCTTGAGTCTGAATACCGGTAGCTCCTCGAGTTTAACATGGCTGATGTTGTCTCCAAGATTCTTTTCATCAGGAAAGTTTGGATACTCTTGGCTTTTGTTGAACAATGGCATCTCCTTTTCCTTTTTCCTCGCTGGTTTTTACTATACTAGTTAGTAATCTCTCTGTAAAACATGTGACATTTAGTTGACAGAGCTAATGGAAAATGCATACTCTACCTTCTCGTTTAGCATCCCACGCCATAATAAGTAAGAGCAGATGGCCAAGAACATTGTCCCTATGGTCACTGTAAGTGTAACAACTAATTTGACATGTCCCTCTTTATCTGTACATCAGAGAAAACATCAGATCAATTCACCCTAAATAGGCTACAATCTATGTGCTTTAGAAAAATTTCGGTAGAGATCAAAAACCACCCACCAAGTTCTGAATAGGCCACACGCACATAAAAATCAACTCCGCCACTGGAGAATTTTTGTAGGTCAGTTAAGTTTCCCGTCCACGACATGCAACCAATGCCAGAATCATATGCATAAGCTAGACACGAACAATTCTCCAAACACTGGGTTCTGCATTTATCTTCAAAAGCCGACGACCAATCTGCGAAGGCTGGGACTTTCATCGTCTTCAGCTTCAAAAACCCATCTTGTTTGCCTTCTCCACCAGTTTTCACTCTCTCGCACTGCAAGGGTGTCCTCCTCACACATCCACTAGTCCAATTTTCTCTGTTCCATTCTTCGATATTCTTTGGCTCAAATCCCCGTAAACAGCTACAAGCAGGTGAATTCTGTGAGTTACAGCTTCCAAATGCCCCACACTTGCCATAAACATCGCATTCGGACTCCAGAGATGACCACCCGACCTCCCAATTCTCCCCATTATAATATGGTTGCACTATATTTCCTTGTGATTTCAAGACAAAATTTGATATGACAGAGTCGTTCGAGAAAGCAAAATCTAAATAGTATGTTCCTTCTTTATCATCTACAAGAGCGAATCCATCTAGATATACAGAATTCATGTTTGGTATTCCAATAAAGATCTGACCGTTCCATGGACCACTGCGCCAATATGGGCTACTGGCATTCCAAATGAAGATTTCAGGAAGACTATGAAAGTCAATACCAGCAGAGAAGGTTCCCGTGGATGGATCAGACGGGCTCTTCCATGATGTCAGCTGCACTTTATTGCCCGTTTTTACGTTAGTACTCACTTTCATCTTTTGCAAGAACGTATCAGAAGGATTCTGGAAACTCTCCCACATGACTATTCCGGTGGTGTTTTCTTTCAAGACAAAGTTCCCAGAATCTAAAAGCTGGGCACTCGAATTGCTAACAGAATTCGTCACGTTTGATGTCCAAAGAGTCCTCTTTTGGGAATCTAATACCACTAGATTGCCGTCTTCGGATATAGTAAGAATCCCAGATGAATTCTTGAGGGGGTTGTTTCTGTTTGCAACCCATACGACAGTGGAGATCGGAATTTTAGCATACCATATTCCAACATAGCGATAGGTAGAATTTCAGGGCTGAAAAAGCCCAGTTTGAATTTACCGCCGTCGGAGATTATGGTTTCACGGTCTTTGATGAATTTAGCTGCGGTGATGGTGTCCGCGGCGGAGCCAAACTCTAAACAAAAGCAAGATAGCAAGACAAGGAGAGCTGACCAGTTGGTTTCTCGAACAAGCGCCATAACTAGTTCAGCGCTTCTTTTTGAGAACGAAGATTTGGATGCCAGAAGCATTAAATTGATTGCTTCTTATCTTCCTACTTTTAATGGGCTGATATCTAGCAAAATCATGCCTATTAGACTTCCCATCACTTGAAATGAAATTTCAAAGCTACCCATTTGGACCGCCGACTTGTAATATGTGAATGTCAACATTTGGTCCCTTCAATTGTCAAACCTGATCATGTTTACGGCACTGACATTTGCGACCTCGATGGCTAGATATCGGTTTTGGGAAAAGATTGGGTGCAAAGAGGCATGGTTCAAAGCAGTGCAAAGCAAGGACTCTTGTTTTTTTTTTTTTAGATAAGGATAAAACCAGCTCAAATACAACCAGTGTCAGAATTAACAATAAAACTAGGCACAGAAGAAACAGATAAAAAACCAAAACAGAAGGAGATATCAGCCCACTTGGCTAGCCGGTGAGCACAGCGATTCCGAGACCGGGGGATCCACTCAAGAGAATGAACATCCTGCGAAGCAAAATGGCACCGGAGAGCAAACATCCAAGCCTCAGCCTGCCAGCCAACTTGATCATCAGTAGAGAGCACATCCTGCACCAGCACACTACAATCGCTCTCAAAGCAAATACGGGAAAAAGGCTAGAAAGAGAATCGGCATTAAAGGTGGAAAATAACAGCTCCAAGTCCCAAGCATTGCTCGCAAAATCAAAAAGGGTATCAACCCTCTAGTCCAAATCCAAACTAGCCGAAACATTAGATCCTTGTAACAAAGGATTGCAAGGGCTTTTGTTTAATGAGATACATCCAATGGTCTCATAATCTCCACGTCATTTAATGAGACTATTAGACCAATTCGGTGGCTCGGCTCCCCTTGGCTGAAGCCAAGCTATTTTTTTTTCTAAGCAACTGAAACCTTAACCATCAGAGTCCCAGGAGACAATATCAGGGGGCATCCTAGAAACATCAATAGCCCCCACAACATAATAGAAATAGAGACTAAAGTCGTTAGGTTGTTATGCGTTAGTTATGTTGGTTTTATTGCAACACTACATTCCGTTGTATATATAAACAATTCAGTGATTAATGAGAAGATACGATATTATTTCATTCATCTGAATGGTATCAGAGCTACTCTCAAAGCTTCTGCACGATTAAATTTTTTTTTTTTTTTCTTTTTTCTGTTTTTCACACTTGCAAGCAGATCATGATTTCCTCGGAAGAGCCTGATGATCAGATCTCTCCTCCTAAACCTTCTCCCTTCTTGCAGCCTCCTCAACCTTCTCAACCTCCTCAACCAAATTCTCCCTTCCCAAATCCTTTTTCTACACCTATAGATGAACCTTCATCTAATCCCCTGTATCTTCAGCATGCTGAGAGTCCTGGTGCACTTCTGGTTTCTCAACCACTTCTTGGAGCACAAAATTATTCCACCTGGAGTCGGTCGATGATCATGGCTCTTACAATCAAAAATAAAGTCAGCTTTGTCCGAGGCTCCATTCCCAAACCTGCTCCAGATGATCCTTCTTATTTCTCTTGGATGCGTTGTGACTTGATGGTCATCGCTTGGTTGATGAACTCAATTTCGAAGGAGATTGCAGCTTCTGTGATGTACACTGATTCCGCTAGGCATGTTTGGAATGTGCTTCATGAGAGATTCACGCAATCAAATGGACCTCGGATTTTCCATAAGCGTAAGAACTTTGCTACTCTCACTCAAGATTCTGCCTCTGTTAGCACTTATTTTACCAAACTCAAGACTTTTTGGGACGAGCTCCAGATCTATTGTCCTATCGATGCTTGTGTTTGTGGTTCTGAGTGCAAGGCAACCAAATCCATTCTTGTTGGCCAAGAACGAGAGTTTATTCTCCAATTTTTAATGGGATTGAATGACCAGTTTTCTCATGCTAGGGGCTAGATTATCTTATCTGATCCACTCCCAAGCATTAACAAAGTCTTCTCCCTAATAGTTCAAGAGGAAGAACACCTCGGTACTCATTTGGTTTCCATAGCAGAGTCAGCTGTGATGGCTTTGAAAACTGATGTTGCAAGGGGATCTGGAGGACGGGCTAAACCAGTCTGCACCCACTGTGGTAAATTTGGTCATACGGTAGACAAGTGTTACCGATTACATGGCTTTCCCCCTGGTTTTAAATTCACCAAGAGCAAATCTGTTTCAGTTCATAATGCTAGTCTTGATCAAGAACATAGTCAATTGCCCGGGTTATCTACCATTCAAGATCAGTGTCAGACTCTCATAGCTTCTCTTCAGAATCAGTCCATCCTAACTTCCTCAACTCCTTCATCTGTCAACCATGTCTTTGTTCCCAATTCATCTGTTCACTCATTTACACTTGTTCCTCATTTTTCAGGTATTGCATCTGTTCATTCAGATTTAAATTCTCCCGTTTCTTATCATCTCACTCAGTGTCAACATCCTTCTACTACTTGGATTCTTGACACTGGTGCTACTGACCATATGGTCGGGTCTTTTCACCTTTTAACCTCAAATATTTTTCCAGTTAATATCAAAATCAGATTACCAAATAATCAACATATTTTTGCTACTCATATTGGCACTGTCAAAATTCATTCGAGTCTCATCTTGAACAATGTTCTTTACATTCCTCAAGTTTCTGTTAATCTCATATCTGCTAGCCGATTGACATCCGATATTTCTTGTTGTTTAATTTTCCTCAGTAATCATTGTTATATCCAGGACCTTATTCAATGGAGGACGATTGGAGTTGCTAAAATCTTTGAAGGCCTCTATCTTTTACTGCAGACATCAGATGCTTTAATTGATTCTAGTTCCACTGTTCTGTGTAATCAAAGTTCCTCCAACCCTAGTTTTCTATGGCATTGTAGGTTGGGTCATCCTTTTGACTCACGATTACAATCAATAAAACATGCTTTACCTGGTTCTTCTCTTACTTTACAGCCTCCATCTCATTGTTCTATATGTCCTTTAAGTAAACAAAAAAGGCTTCCTTTTCAACCAAGTACCTCTCAATCTACATCTCTTTTTCAGCTCATACACTGTGATATTTGGGGACCTTTTCCCGTCCCTTCTTATGATGGTTTTCGATATTTTCTAACCATCGTCGATGATTTTTCACGCTGTACATGGATATATCTCCTTAAGGCTAAATTTGATACTAGATCATGTGTTCAAAGTTTCTGTCACATGGTTGAAAATCAGTTTAGCACTAATATAAAAACCTTACGTTCTGATCAGGGCTTAGAATTTAATATGCGTGAGTTTTTCAATCTCAAAGGAATCTTACATCAAAAGAGTTGTGTGTATACACCTCAGCAAAACTCCGTTGTAGAGCGAAAACATCAACATATTTTAAATGTTGCTCGGTCATTACGTTTTCAAGCTCACATACCTATCCATTTTTGGAGTGATTGCATACTTGCTGCTACTCATACCATCAACAGACTCCCTACGCCTTTACTTCAAAATCGTTCCCCTTTTGAACTCTTATTTCATAAACAACCAGATTACTCTCATTTTAGGACCTTTGGTTGTTTAGCTTATGTCTCTACTCATCCTCACAATAGAAACAAGTTTGATCCGAGAGCCATCCCTTGTGTTTTTATCGGCTATCCTCCTGGTATTAAAGGATATAAGTTGTTAGATCCTGCCACAAATCACATTCTCATTTTAGGCACGTTATTTTTCATGAAAGAATTTTTCCATTCCAAAATTCTCACTTGGGTCTGTCACATAATTCTCCAGCACCTCCTGATCCTGTTTTTCAGCACTTTGTTTTTCCAGCTCCTCCTAATCCTATTACTGATATTTTTTCTTATATTCCATCTCCACATACTTCAGATCCCATCCATCTATCCACAGATACTACTTCACCAACAAATTCTACATCCACATTACCCATTGCAGATACTTCTCCTATTACAGACCCTGTTATTTCACCTATTCCCAATCCTGTTGCCTCACCCATTGCCGATCCTAATCCTCATGATATGATGCCACCTACTACTGATCTTTTGTCTTTAAATCCACCTACCCGCAGGTCCACTAGAATCAAACATAAGCCTTTTTATCTGCAGGAATATCACTGTCAACTAGCTCAGACTTCCTCTAGCACTTCAGATCAGTCCTCGGCTCAAGGTTCAATTTCTTCATCCCTTTTATATCCTTTATCTTCTTTTGTTTCCTATTCAACGTTATCTCCTCTTCACCAAGCTTTTACTTTAGCTGTTAGTAGTCATATTGAACCAAAATATTTCTATGAGGCTGTCAAATTATCCGAATAGAGAGAGGCTATGAGAGCTGAAATCACAGCTCTTGAAATCAACAATGCCTGGACATTGACTGATTTACCTCCTACCAAGACTGCCATTGGATGTAAATGGGTCTACAAGTGTAAATTTCATGCTGATGGTACTCTTGAAAGGCATAAGGCACGCAAAAGGGTATACTCAGCAAGAGGGTATTGATTATTTCGATACTTTTTCTCCCGTAGCCAAATTAACCACTGTTCGATATCTCTTGGCTTTGGTAGCAATTCACAATTGGAGTTTACATCAATTAGATGTAAATAATGCATTTTTACATGGTGAGCTAGATGAAGAAGTTTACATGCACCTTCCTCCCGGATTCTCACATTCAGGTGACAATAGAGTGTGCAAATTACAAAAATCTTTATACGATTTAAAACAAGCAAGTCGTCAGTGGTTTAGCAAGTTCTCTAATACTCTGATTTCATATGGTTTTCAGCAATCGAAATCAGATTATTCTTTATTTACCAAGTCTACTGGAACTGTTTTTCTTGCCTTGTTAGTATATGTAGATGACATCATAATTGCAAGTAACTCTACTGATTCTGTTGATGAGTTGAAGTCCTGGTTAGATTCAAAATTCAAGCTTAAAGACTTGGGATCACTCAACTTTTTCCTTGGTCTTGAAGTGGCCTGATCAGCTGCTGGCATCAGTTTATGTCAACAAAAGTATACTCTGGAGTTACTTGCAGATTCTGCTCTGTTGGCCACCAAACCTGCTCGTACACCTATGGATAGTAACCTTCGGCTAAGTGCTTCAGGTGGTGCTTTATTGGATGATACTGGTTCCTATAGAAGATTGGTGGGTCTCCTCCTTTATCTTACAATTACCAGACCGGATGTTTCTTTTGCTGTAAATACACTGAGTCAATTCCTCTCTCAGCCTCGACAACCTCACCATGATGCAGCTATCAGGGTTCTTAAGTACCTTAAAAACAGTCCTGGTCAAGGCATTTTTCTCTCAAGCTCATCTTCTCTTCAGCTCAAGGCCTTCTGTGATTCGGATTAGGCTGCTTGCCCAGATACTCGGCGCTCGATTACTGGTTTTACAGTTTTTCTTGGGGACTCTCTTGTTTCATGGAAATCCAAGAAACAGGTTACTATTAGTCGCTCTTCAGCAGAGGCCGAGTATCGTTCCATGGCCATGGCATGCTGCGAGTTAAAGTGGCTTATTGCCTTGCTCAAGGATTTTCTCATTATTCATGATTAGTCGACTCAATTATTTTGTGACAGTAAGGCTGCTCTTCACATAGCAGCTAACCCTGTATTCCACGAACGCACCAAACATATTGACATGGATTGTTATTTGGTTCGTGACATGGTGCAGCAACGACTTGTTAAAACTCTACATGTTACTTCAGCACATCAGTTAGCTGATATCTTAACCAAGCCTTTACCTTTTCATCAGTTTATGAATCTTGTATCCAAGCTTGGCCTTTTGAATATACATAGTCCAGCTTGAGGGAGGCTAATAGAAATAGAGACTAAAGTCGTTAGGTTGTTATGCGTTAGTTATGTTGGTTTTATTGCAACACTACATTCCGTTGTATATATAAACAATTTAGTGATTAATGAGAAGATACGATATTATTTCATTCATCTGAAACAACATCCATCCTCCTGCACCAGTGTGCAACCTCATGAGCCAGGCCATTAGCTTCACTGGGGATCCAACAAAACTGCCAGTTGGGGTGCTCTTGCCATCTAGATTTGAGATAAAGGACATCCTCTTCAATGATCCAATCAGGCAGAACCTCGGAATGGGAAAGTTGATCAATCAGTACCTGAGCATCACTTTGGAAAATAGCCGTCTCCCAACAATGATCTTCAGCAAGCAACACCCCCAATCGAAGGGCTAATGCCTCACCCTTGAGCGGTGAAGTCCCAACCCGGGTCCCTGCTCGAGCTGCTAAAATTTCACCGTTATTATCTCGACTTACCATAGCAAAATCAGCTTGCCATCAGAAATAGCCACATCACCGTTGACAATCACAATGTTAGGAGCTGGTGGAATCCAGCGATGGAGGGGCCTCTCCTTCAACGAATACCAAGCGTACATCTGCTCATCAAACCGACGGTTGATCATGGCCAAAATGTTGTCCAAGACCACCTCCTTCTGATTGTGGACCACCATATTCCTCGTAAACCAAATGGAGTCTATGACCACCGCCACATATAAAATAAATTGCTGCCACTCATCTCTATGGGTCAAGGGAAGATTCCTAGGTTCAAGAACAAAGTTAAGCCAATCCAAGAGAGGCATGTGCACACAAGGTGCAGTTCTCAAGGGCCAACGTCCCAAACTCCAAATGCGCTGACTAATAGGACAAGCTAAGAATAAATGGTTACCCATCTCCAACCCAACACCACATAAGGGACATTCCAGACCACGTCCAGAAGGGTTAGAGAGAAAAGAAGCCATCTTACCTCGGAGAGGGAGAGCATCAGCTACCAGCTTCCACATCATAAGTCTAAGTCTATGTTGGAGCTCCAAACGCCAAAATTTACCCCAAATTGGATTCCGCGAGTCCGAAACTCCATCCCACCGTTGCTCCTGTTCAAGTAAATAAGCTGATTTTATAGAAAAAAACCCCTTTAGCATCCGGGTTCCATCTTAAAAAATCCTCACCATTCCCCGAATGAGGGGGAAGAGATAAAATGTTAGCAACAGTGGAGTCATCAAAAGAATTAATAATAAGACCCCTCTTCCAGCCTAGACCATCAGGATAAGCAAGGTCTTGAACCCGATCAACACACCGAGATAAAACTGCACCCTGCTTAATGAGAGGGCGAAAATTGGGCATGTTAGAGGGGTAAGGGTCGCACCAAACTTTATTCTTGTCGCCCTTTTTAACGGCCCAACAGATTCCCTTCGCAAGAAGATCACGGGTCCTAAGAATCCCCTTCCAAAACCATGTACTATCCGAATTGCCTTCCACATTCAATAAGTTACGATGAGCCAAGTATTTAGTCGACATGGCCTTAACCCACAAGCAATCTTTCTTAGAGAGAATCTGCCACCCCAATTTTGCAACCGAGGCCCTATTAACATCAAATATCCTACAAAGGCCCAACCCCCCTAAGTGTTTGGGGCGGCAAATAGCAGCCCAAGATTTGGGATGAAAATGCTTATGATCACCACAGGAAAAACCCCACCAGAAGTTTTTAAGGATGGAATCGATACCTGAGCAGAGAGCCTTTGCCCTTTGGGAGAAGGAAAATAGACATAGTGTAGGACGGAATGGCA
The DNA here is from genome assembly GCA_003952965.2 of Morella rubra. Classification (NCBI taxonomy): domain Eukaryota; kingdom Viridiplantae; phylum Streptophyta; class Magnoliopsida; order Fagales; family Myricaceae; genus Morella; species Morella rubra. The sequence goes on along the minus strand of RXIC02000460.1, from coordinate 110,695 downwards.
GCAGACACAGCTTGGACAAGAACCGTTCTACCCCTTTGGGAGAGAGCTCGGGCCTTCCATCCTGCTACTCTTCTTTGCGCCTTCTCCTTAATCTCATTGAAAGCCCGAACTTTGGATCGATTGAGACTCAACGGGAGGCCCAAATACGAACCAGCTTCGCAAGCTGGTTGAAGACGCAAAATAGAACAGAGATGCTCCTTATTCTTCTGCCCAATATTGCAGCTGAAATGCATAAATGATTTAGCGAGGTTGATAGTTTGGCCAAACCACGCCTCAATGGAAGTCATAATGCACCGAACCTCAGTAGCTTCCCTCGAGTTTGCCCTACAAAAAAACATAAGGTCATCTAGGGTGAATAGCAGACTAGTCGGAAGCGGAATTTGACATTCTGACATCCGGTCGCTAACTCTTAGCGGAAGCGGAAGCGGATAGCGGAATTCCAACAACTTTTTGGGCCATATTTTTCGGCCCATTTAAGCTTTTTTTTCAATAAACGAAAATTTTACTCATTCATCACAATTCACAAATAAAATCCTAAAACATGTAATTGACAAACAAATGTAAAAATAAATATAAAAACATGCAATTCACAGAATCTCATATTAAATAAATCTCAAATCAAACTTGAAACTAACTTGAAATAACAAAATATTACAATACAAACTTAGAAGTATCAACTCAAGTAAGAAATTAATAACATAATCAAACATCAATCAATCACGTATGACCCATCCACGATCGATGCAACATTAGAAATTAACTCTGCAAAAAAACAAATGTATCAACAATTAGCTCATAAAAAATTTTAATAAAGTGAAAGTAGAAATGTAAAATGTTGTATATACCTATATCCATCATATAACTAGAGGGATCTTCTGTCCCATCAGTAACTTCAGATTCGTTATCCTCTTTATCATCAGCAGAATGTATGACCTTGGATGTCAACCAATTTTGAGCACAAATGAGTCCTTCCGCCGTCTTTGGTGCCAACGAACTCCGGAAAGAATCTAATACTCGACCCCCCGTGCTGAAGACAGACTCTGAAGGCACTGTAGTGATAGGGATGGCAAGAACATCTCGAGAAATTCGTGCAAGAATGGGAAATTTTGGTGCATTCACTCTCCACCAATTGAGGATATCAAAATTAGGATCTCTGGGCTCAATATCCTCCATTAAATATCTCTCCACTTCAGACTTGCTATCCAGCAAATTCTGTTGCGCCTTAAATTGTGTGAATTCCATGTAAAGAGGATCATCTATTGATGAACTAGATGACCCAACAAATCAAGCTGGCCTTGACTTGCAGATACGCTCCCACTGCTAGATGACCCATCCATATTAGCATACTCTGTAAACAACTGATCCAAGGTCCTCTTACAAGACTAGTCATCTTTGCACCTAACTCCACCCCAAAGCCTTTTGAACCAAAAGTCCAAGTATATAACCTTGTATTGTGGATCAAGTACCGCTGCAACAAACAACAATCTGTTAACCTTCAGTCAAATCACCCAGTATTTATTATACTTCATTTGCATTCTTTTTGCCATGTCTGCCAAGAACAAATCCCCACTAGCTGCATATTTTCCCAAATACATATGAATTTTGGCTAGTTCTGCAAAAAATAAGTTTGCTGTCACCGTATTCGAAGCAGATATTCGAACCGTCACTTCATAGAAAAGCGCCAAAAACTTCGTAAAATGTCTCACACGCTCCCAATCCTCAAATCCAGGGGGACCCAGTCCCTTCCTCCCATGCCCCTCCTCACGCAGAAAGCTTATAAGAATTCCATCTTCTGCCAACATATCCTCAAAAACTCTCTGATATTTCTCAGCTGCATCCAACATAATATACGTTGAATTCCAACGAGTAGGAACATCAAGCTGCAAAAATCCCTCACTGGGAAACTTCCTTTTCGCTACACATTTCTTAAACCATCCATTCGACCGGGAGATGACTTAACATACTTGACCAAGTTCCTTACCTTGGCCACAGAATCATCCAACTCCTTCAACCCATCTTGCACAATTAAATTCAAGATATGTGCACAACATCTCATATGCAAACAATCATGATTACAAACTATTTTTCCAGGCCGAAACCCCAAAAGCAATTGTCTACTCTTTACATGTTCAATGGCTGTATCATTAGAGGAGGCATTATCGACAGTGATTGTAAGATTTTATCAATCCCCCATTCCGACATACAATCCTCCAATTCCATCCCAACTGTCGAGCCCTTATGATCTGACACCTTAGAGAAGGCAAGTATCTTTTTGTGCAAGTTCCAAGTACTATCAATGAAGTGTGCAGTGACAGACATATAATTCATGTTTTGGACTGATGTCCATGTGTCAGTGGTGAAACAAACTCGGTCTATTGAGTAAGATACTAGCCTTCAGTCTAGCCTTCTCTTCCAAGTAAAGTTTCATATAGTCTTTCATCACTGTAATTCGAGATGCACTTTAAATCGGGGCTCGAGGGTATAAATCATCTCCTTGAACCCATCCTTACTTACTATTCTAAAAGGAAGCTCATCCACAATTATAAATTTAGCAATAAAAGCTCTAATAGCCTTGGGATTATATGAGTCTATCTTCATCACTCCACTGATCCACTACTTGCCCCCTTGATATCAAAAGTCAATTTCTGTTGAGAACTATCCAATTTACTTTGAGTTCTCTTATACATTACACATGCCTTTAAGTGGGATCTCATAGCCGAGGTCCCTTGATCTTTGTGGTGACACCCAGTTTTATGACCACAATGGTTGCACTTGGCCAATGGTTTGTTTGGGTCAACTACTGGTAGTATCCTAGTGAAATGTTCCCACATCGAGGATGGATTGGAAACCTTTCTTCTTTTGGGGGTAGGGTCACTTGTCTCAGTTTGTTGTGCCTCTACATCTATAATTGGTATCTCACCAATTGTAGGTGTAGCCGTTGAGGCAGGGGTAAATAAATTGGGGGTTGTGGATTGCGAAGATGCAATCGGAGTTTGATGATCCATCTGAAATAAAGACACAAAATAACATACACCTCGATCAAACATACACCTCAATTAAACATACACCTCAATTAAACATACACTTCAATTAAACATACGTAGAATGACATCATCATATGGGGATGGAACTGAAATTCTTGGCTTCCATTTAGCTTCCACAAAAACAGTTAGTTTGTACTCTATTTAAAGTCTCAAGTTTGAAACCTATTAAAGTACTTCCAATCCTTTAAAGCTACCTCTCGAGCCATTGACCTGATAAATACTTGGTTTGTGTAGAATGAAAGGACAAATAAATCTTAATTAAGATCAGTTGAGATGCATCTAAGCTGACATATATACCCTGCTTTTAAAGAGAGCAAGCATAACTTGTCCTTAAATTAATACAGTCCATTTACATACCAGGTGAAGTAACTTGTTTTTTTTTTCTTTTAAATAAAGATGATACCTCCAAATTTTATTTAAAATCCTCATTTATCGTTGAAAAATACCTTGGTTTCATCCAAAACTAAACACTCTAAAAAAAACAAAACAAAGGACTAAAAATAACAAAAACAATACCTACAAACCAAAAACGTACAAAACCGTAGCCCTAAAATCTATTATTTGCAAAGCCTAACTTTTCAAGACGCAGAATCTCTGATAATAGTGAATCAAATATCTTTCTAAATTAGATTATCTTCTCCACTAAATGAAAGAAAGAAAGAAAAAAAAAAAACAGACAACAAATATTGATCATTTTGCAGAAGAATGGCAGGGAGCGCCTGTGGCACCTCAAAATTCAGAGAATAGATAGTTCAATGCTCCTTAATTATATGTTAAAGCTGGTTTTATGTCTTATGATTCTTCTCAACATCCAGAGAATTAATAGTTTTTGTACATATGTGTGCCATATTCACTTTTACATTTGATTTCTGGAAAAAGAATACGACATGAAAGACCCACCATGCCATCAGTAAGCTCGAATGAAAATAATAAGTTTCCCCATCTAACTCGTTCAACAAGATTGCAAGAGTGTATCGTAGGTCTCAAAGGTACGTGCAGGATAGGGGAGTAGAAATACAGATGCGAAAATAGAATGTGATCACTACAAAATTACGCTGGTTGAAATTGAAAAGATATGGAATACAATATTTCTCGGTTTGCCATCTCTGGAAATTGGAAGGAAGGAAGAAATGATTACTCATGTCTAATGAATAGGGAACTGCTCTCAAGCGCCTCAACGACTCGGAGAATTCAGGCAATAATCAAGCAAATGAATTTGAAGCTGTTAACAGCAAGACCAATCATACAATTCCTCCTAAACTCTTAATAAAAGTATTCATAATCACCACTGTCAATCCCTGGAATGTTCAAAACAGTTCTCCTCCAGTAGAGACTACTTGCAATCTTAACAGATCATCACTAAAAGAAATCAAATTCAAGATAATTATCCGAACCTTTCTGATGAGGAGCAGGTGCAGTGGCAGCAGCCTTTTCGCTTGTTGATGCTGTTGGAGCAGGTACTCTTTCAATCTCGAAGGGCTTCAGGATCTCAGGTGGAGTAGCACAACGTATCAATGCCCAATTCTCAGGTTGGGGGAGGCCGAGGGGGAGGGGAAATTAGGGGCACGGCTGGGCTGGGGGGCTCGAGGTGGGGGGCCGGGGAGGGGAAATGCTGTGGCTTGCGGGCTGCGGCGATGAGGGGGACTCGGGGGAGGGGGAAAAGAGGAAAAGGATTTAGGGAGGGGGAGGGCAACAAACTAACGACGACGTCGTCCTATTGAAAATGGGATGTCGTGTTTAAGACAAAAGGGGGGGAAAAAATAAAAAAGGGCCGGAACCGGATTTTCGCTGAACCGGCGGAAAATTCCGCTTCCGTTAGTATCCCACACGACCTCCGGCTCCGGTTCCTGAAAGAGGCGGATCTTATCTTACCGGAACCGGTGACGGAGACGGAGCCGGACCTCCGCCGGCAGCCGGACCGGACTTGCAGGCCTAAGATATCATCAAAGAAAACTAAGATAAACTTTCTCAAGTATGGCTTAAACACGTCATTCATCAGTGACTGAAATGTTGCTGGAGTATTAGTAAGTCCAAAGGGCATCACAAGGAACTCATAGTGTCCTTCGTGAGTCCTAAATGTTGTTTTGGGCACATCAACATCCTTCACACGTATTTGATGATAACCTGAACGCAAATCTAGCTTAGAAAACACTCGTGCCCCATGCAACTCGTCCAATAGCTCATCTTTGACCGATATAGGAAACTTGTCCTTGATAGTCATACTATCAAGTGCCCGATAGTCTACAGACATGCGCCAACTCTCATCTACCTTACGTTCCAACAACACGGGGGAAGAAAAAGGGCTCTAAGATATCCTTATCACTCTGAATATAGCAGTTCCTTCACTATCTTTTCAATTTCATCTTTTTGGTAATACGCATAGCGATACGGTCTCACACTAACAGGTTGGGCACCCTCTTTAAGATTAATGACATGATCTTGAGCTCGCCTAGGTGGTAGTTCTTTAAGTTCCTTAAAGACCCTTGGAAATTGCAGTAACATGGCTGCCACTTCCTCATTAAGGTGCTGCCCATCAGCTCTTGTTTTGCCCTCCACGACCAGCTGCAAGATGAGACCCCTTTTCTCACTCTTCTTCATTTTAAGTTCCATTGAGTCCTGCATAAATTGTGAGGCTACTAAACCTCTCAACTGTATGGTGTGAGTAGCATACATGAACTACATGTGTAGGTCCTTGAAATTCCACGAAATAGTGCTCAAAATTGTAACCATTGAACCCCTAGTACCATGTCACAGCCACCTAGGACCAGCACATAAGCATCCATGGTAAACACATGACCTTGCATTTTAAGTTTCACATTACTACAAACACCTTCACTGCACACTTACTCACCAATAACTATGGTCACCCGAAATTTCTTGAATGGGTTCAGCAACAATTTTAAGTTTGTTACCATTGCCGGTTCTACAAAATTATAGGTACTTCCACTGTCCACCAATACTACCACCATCTAATTATTAATGGTACCTTTAATCCTCATAGTTCCGGTTGATAGAGACCCAATAATAACATTTAAAGAAATGTTGGGTTTGTCATCACATTCAGCCACTTCAATCTCCTCTTCCAACACCATATGTTCCCCTTCATTCTCCTAACCATCTGCCTCATAACCTTCAATTAAAAATAACCTAGAGTGCTCACACTTGTGTCTAGCATTCCATTTAGCATCACAAATATAGCATAACCCTTTTTCATGCCTTTCTTTCATCTGTTGAGGAGTAATCCTCTACACCCGTACCCCTTGTTTGGGTGCAATTGTAACTAAATTAATATTAAATGATGATTGGGAATTTGTGCTAGTAGAACCAGAACCCATTTTCAAAGTTTTCCTTCCAAACAAGTATTCTTCTTGCATTCGAGCTTGTGCAAATGCTTTTTGAATGTTATTAGGACCTAACATCTTAACTGATAACCGAATTTCATCCTTTAGGCCACCCAAGTAACAACTCAGTTTATGAGCCTCATTTAATCCATCCAAACGACTAGCAAAAACCTCAAACTCACTAGTATAAGTCTCCACAGTATTGGTTTGCTTTGACTTCACCAAACACTCCATTGGGTCATCATAAAGTTGAGTTCCAAATCTGTCCAGCAAAGCTCTCTCAAACCCTTCCCAACTTGTGATGGATCCAGATCTCTCCAACTCTCTATACCAGATTAGAGCCTTACCCTCCATATGAAATGAAGCAATAAACAATTTATGCTGTGGTATTGTTTGATTGAACTGAAAAAACTGTTTAGCTTTATAAATCTAACCTACGGGATCATCTCCCTCAAATTTTGGAAAATTTAGCCTGACAGATCTCATTTGCACCACACCCACTTCACAGCTTTGCTGATTGTGTTGCTGGTTCTGAGGTCTAGGATTTTCAGCTTCCTGCCGCTGATATTGAGCCCATGCTTGCATTCCAACAATGAGATCTTGCAAGTGTAGCAGCATTTGCTCTATCTGTTGCCATTGAAGAATCTGCTCCTGCTTTTGGGCTTCTTGTTGCTCTTTGATTTTTGCCAAGGATTTTGACACCACCACTTTCCTAGTGTCGTCAGCTATTGTACATAATCGATGCTCTGATACCAATTTGTAATAGTTTACTTGATTGATGAATAAACTATTGCAAGGATTTGATGAACTACACGAATTGAAAAACAATGCCCATTCGAGATGGCAAGTCTCCAGCCAAACAACTATGCGTAATGATCTCCTCTGCCTTTCTCCAAGATAGAATCTGCCTCTAATAACTGCCTTCTCCCATAGTGGGCTTGGGCCAAATAAGCTAAGATAACTAAGGCCTAAAGCCCAACCGAAATAAACTATAAAAAGCCATAACATAACTGCTGGACTATTAACCTACTAATAGTCCAACTAACATAACCAAGCCCAGCCCAAGACTAAGCCCGCCCAAAGTGGCAAGTTACCAAGCCCTTGAAGCCAACGTAAGTTCCCCCACGAAGACAACTCTCCAACTCTCCTGATATCCTCTCCCATCGTGTTTTCTCTTCCTCCCAAAGACTCCACCTTTCGGTCAACCACCCTTCCCCTGTCACACTATCGAATGGTGGGGTCCCACAACAGGGATGGTCACATTGGGATCAACTGATCCGGAGTCGTTGATGGGGGCATATAACTTCCTTGGCGAGGGAAGTTGCCCAATTGTGGACGCTTGATAGACATTGGCTACGCGCAGTTGACTGGGCCGGCCGGTGGTGCTTGGCCGAAGATGAAAGTTGGGCAAGTCGTAATAGGAGGTCACAAATCTGACTTCTGAAAATTCGAGGAAGAAAAGAAGCGACAACAACCAGAAAAACAGGGCGGATTCCGCTATTTGTGCCATTCAAACTACAATCTCTAAGTTTAAGAGGACAGAAACAAGTGAAGAGAATTACTTAACTACGGAAACTGCTTTCTATAAAAGACAAATTTCTTAAATTGCAGATATAGATTGAACTCCCAAATCCAGTTTTGAACAAAGCCGCTTTTATATGTATTTTTAAAAAAAATTGAAGGGAGAAATCTCAGATTGTTTACCCTTGGATCAGAATTTCAGCAGTTTTGGACCCTTTGGGATTAGTTTGATACAAATACAACGTACAAAGAGATTTCGTCGTTTCCATTTGTTTTCCTTTTCTTTGCCAACTTAATCATGGTCCAAAAAATCAATAAAACATCTAGTGGCATAGAGTTTCCGAAGGGCAGTCCTTTGTCATCCAAGGCCTCCGTGTGTAAAAAAATCAACGGTCCGGCATTTGATGATAAATAAAGTTCTAAAGAGCAATGTGACCCTCTCGAGTGACAATGCAGTCCCTTAAAGCACATACATTTTGGTTAACATCGATACTCAAATCCTCGCTTTGCTCGACTGTCAGAGAATCACTAGGCAACAAGATAGTACAGCAAATTATGAGGTGGAAGCTAAACATCGGTTTTGGGAATCAAGCTGGAAAAAAGAAATTGGATATCAACCTCTACCCTTCAAAACCAAGACCCAAGATGACAACAGTATCACTTTCAGCTAGGGGTTTCATATGAAATCTCTCGACGCCTCCTGACAGTGCTTCTAGGATATGCATTCCACGGATACAAAAGATTGAGTGCTACTTTTCACAGAAAAGATAAAGCAATAACTTTCTTTCTGAATAGAAGAGAGCCTATCCTCATAGCTAGCCCTCCCAGATAATTGCGCAAAGTGAACAAAAAGGCAGGAAGTTCTATGAAAAAGAATCCATTGACAGGATAGGGTCTAACTCCAAATCACATAAACCTAGCAGGCTAGCACAGGAGACCAACAAACCAAAACAACCTGAAAACAAAACCTTAAAAGCAGGGTATGAGTTCTCTAAAACCAGCTTATCAAGAATGCAAGACAAGTTTGGTTACATTAGGACGTTCGGACGAAGCAAAGTCACAACTACTGTCTCACCTTCTAGCACTCAAAGTCAAATGGCAAAGGTGCAGGCCTTAAGAACCTTACCATAAAAAACAATAAAAACCACAAATTTTTGCACTTGGTTACACCAGCATTTGTCCTCCTGCCTGTTGTGGTGGGAAGAGGGGCAACATTGCAATCTACGTACCTCCTCTTCAAGATTGGCGTATGACTCGACTAAAACCATAATAATCCAAGTTTGTAAACGGTGAAAAGCTAGATGAGATAGGATAAGAATGAACACGTGAACTAAAGTTCACTCTCATAAAAAATTTGCAAGTAGTAGTAAAGAAATAGATGAGATAGGATAAGAAGGAATACATATAGGAAGCTTCTAAAAGTGTCTGTTTGCTCAATGGGAGAAAATGCACATGCTATTCTACAGCGATCACAGGAAGCAAAACAAATTCCATAAACTTGGAAGCATAAATGAAAAAGAGCTCATTGATTAAGCAGAAAGAAAAGGTGAAGAACTACAACTGACAAATGATATAAGTTAATCAGAAGGTTTAAGATGCAAGTGCGAAAATTATAAATGCGGGCGAAACCATATATATAATCTTTCAGAAAAAGTGTATATGTACACTTCGAAGGTCAATCCTGTACAATTTGCTGCAAAATAAAATAAGCTATAAACAACGGAGGAAGATTTACCAGGCCAAGTTTTGTTAGTACATGATTAAAGAAACACTACACATGGAACACCAAAAGAATAGGCTTTAGTGATCCAGTACTAGAGTACAGAGGAATTGCTGATTCTGAAAAAATATTGTACAAATCCAAAAATTTTCAGCTTCAGTTTAGACTATACAGACGTGTTACTGAACCTAAGCAAACTCTTATCACAATGATCTAATTGGAAAAGAAACAAATTAATTAAGAACATTGAACCTTCAAGTTCGAGCTTCTAAGGCGAGCCGAAGGCACTCTCAATGGAATCAACAATCCTCTGCTGCGAGTCGAGAATCAATGCCATCCGCTTATTCTCCATCTCCATCCTAAATTTCTCCGTGTCCTTCATCATCTTCATCTTCATATTCTCCATCCCAACCAACCTCTCAGCAAACGCCCTTATCTCCGCCGCAACTCCAATACTCAGCTCTCCTCCCTTCTCCCCCTCCTCCTCCTCCTCCTCCGCCTGACCATCATCATCATCATCATACATTACCTCCTCTCTTCTCCTCTTTGCCGCCGGGTCCCGCCAAAAATGGGGACACCCACCACCACTTTTCCCGCCGGCATTGCTGTCGCCTCCAGTGCAGCAAACCTATTCACGATAGTCGGTCGCTGTAGATGTAGCTAAAACTCCGGGACCTACTATGACAATCGTAATCTTCCTCGTCGTCGTCGTCGTTAAAACCGTCTCCTCTTTGTAGATCATATTTCGTTGTCATAATCAGACTCATCCCGCGGCGGTGGCACGGGGAGATGGGGCGGGCCGAGATGGGAGGCAGTGGCCCACGGTCGAGGGAGTCCATAAGGTGGAAGTAAGGCCAGGAGGATGAGGGCGGGGACCCACGCTGTTTCTCGGAACGATAGCGCTGGCGCAGCTTCTCCATCTTGTGGCGACACTGGAGGGCGGACTTGGAGGAGGGTTCGGTGTGGTCGTAGCCACAGCGGGCGGCGACGGTGACAGCCACCTCCTCCCACTGGGAGGACTTGAGCTGACCGCGCTTGAGGGCGTACCACTTCTCCTGGTAGGCCTGGATGAGGTGGACAGTCTCCTCGTGGGTCCAAGGAAGGGGCTGGGGTTTCTTGAAGGTGGCGGTCGGAGAGGGGCTGGCCATTGATGTGGTCTTGGGAGAAGTTAGGGTTAGGCTTTGGAGAAGAGGTAGGGGTCTGTGCGTGGGGATTTTGCTCTTTTAGCTAGGTTTGGGGGTGGTGGATGGTGGCGGCGCCAGTGGTGGTGGGTGGGCTCTAACTCCTACGTAGTGCGCCAGGTAGGCATGTGGACTGGGGTAGCAATTAATGGACCCGGACCCGGACCCGGAACTCAATGGGTTTTGGGCTTATGACCTGGGCTTGGACTTCCAACCACGGCCGTCTTTTTTGTCACGAAACGACATTCTTTCTTTAGAAAACGACAACTTGGAAGTTTGGTGAATTTATGGAATATGCGATTTAAATGAGAAATTTCCTGTTGAAAAAACATTAATTGGAAGTCGATGTTTTTGAATTCCAGAATATTGAATAAATATTAATTTTTAAATAAAATAACTAATACAAAAATTAGCCCTGGCCTTACAGTAAAAAATAATCAAAAAAGTTTCCTTGTAACCTAAAATTTTAACTTTATATATTTACCATAATGTAATCACGATTGCATATTTGTGTGGACCAAATGGCAAACTGTAACCAATTTTCCGAGAAAAAAGCCACTTCCATTAATGGAGGAGAAAAGGCAGTGTGCCCGCAAGATGGTGTAGGGGATGAGGCATCAGTAGTGCGTGCAACTACGTTTTGCATATTTTTTTTTTCTAAGCATGTTTTGCATACTTCAACCAGTCATGCTGTTTATGTATATACGTGCATGAGTATAAGCTATAAACCAAAAGAAAAACAAAAAAAAAAAAACTACAATTGCTTGGCTTTAGTAGGACACCTTATACGCTCAGTTTGAAAATCTTTCATTCATGAAAGTATTTACACTGAAACAAGCACTATTTTAATTACTGCTTTGAAAAATTGGAGGAAACCAAAAATTTGAAAATTTGAAATGTTTTTTATCCATCTTTTGCTATTAAGATGAACATTCAGTTTGAGTTTGAATAGAAAATAAGAAAGAAGAATTTTCATATATTTATTCTTGATGAAGAGACTGAGCTTGAACAGAAAACATGAAAAAAAAATGATAATTCTTTTTCTGCTGACAGGAATACATTTATGCTTGATGAAGAGAAGGATATTCTTTTTCTGCTAGAAGGTACCAAACGCATTTGTTTTTGTTTGATCTTCTTCGAGTAGAAGTTACTGCATCCTTTTGCATTTGCATGGTGACTCTTATTTGACATTCCAACTTTGCTGTGATAAATTTGACTTTTATTTATATCAGATCCTCGTATCCATTTTCTCTGTTCTTTAGAAAAATTTATCATAGGACAGTGTTTTTTTTTCTCTATTTTTGATTTTCTTTAGTATCTCAAGAAATTATTAGAAGATTTTAGATTCATTTTACTTGATCGAGATGAGACTTCTCTAATCTTATGAAAAATTTATCAGATGTGATAACTGAGTTGCGTTACAATGTTGTGTCAAAGTACTATTAAAGCAAATTCGAGTTTTTAAGAGATATCGCTATCATGAGCAGTCAAAGAAGGCGTGACATCCAAGTTTGCTTTGCAGGTGTGGATTGCTAGGGTGAATATTGTAATGACTTCAAGCTTATTTGTTAGTTTTCTTTTCATAGAGAACCTTTCCGAAGGAGGAGAATTTTAAACGAGGATATAATTTACCACCAGCAGAATTTTGAACCAGTAAATGTTGAAAAGAGAAAGATGTTCTTTAATATGTATAAATTTTATGTTATTGTTTGCTTTTTTAAAAAAAAATAATTTGATTGTTAGCTTTGTTATTTCGTTATCTTCTGACTCACTTCCTCAAATTGAGTTTAGGGATTATCAATCTCAAAATTTTAAAGACTTCTATTAAGTATAATAAAATAAAGAAGACTATTACTTAGAGGAAACCGATAACTCCTAAATAGAAAAAAATTTGGAGATGTAGATACTCCAAACTATCGGTCTCAACCACTTCTTCAAGGCCTTGATCTAGCGGTGCTTTCTCCTAAATTCTCTCAAATTCCCACAGGTGCAACACTCGATTATAAAGTTCGACTTTATGCACTCGTAATCGTTCCATGCATGGAACGAGGTGATAATGTTCTCGTTCTTCAAAGTTCTCACTAACCAAACCTCCCTGTAAAACCTGTTTATCATTGCCTTGTCGCTAGAAAATCTTTTCCACAAAACCTGGTTCCAAGCCACCTTTCTACTGTCTTCTCAATCAAAAGTTCGATAGACATTCTTCATCGCTCCTACACCAAGCCGTAAAACCTGTTTATCATTGCATTGTCACTATACCTCCCAAACCGTCCCGTTGGATCAATCTTGATGAACGGGTAAGCGTTCTTGTTGGATGGGTTTGAGCTCGCATACAACATATTTGACGATCAAAATGGGTCTAAAATACCCTAGATGTTAAACGAATGAGGAGATCAAGACTAATGGAGACAACTGACATGAAGATGAAAAAAAAGTTAAGATAAAAACTCGTTCACGTGATCCGTCGATAAGAACAAGAAAACATGAAAGAACTCAGAAGACCAGAATAACTAGGTACGTTTCTGAAACTATTAATTAAGCTTTCGAGAAGATTTCAAGCCTTATGAATGCTAGCTTTATCGGAAAAAACTTCGAGTAAAGCGAGGATTTATCTTCAAACGCTCCGTTGAGCAAATTATTCGGAGGGGTATTTGATTTGGATGCCAATTAATTAGGAAAAGGACTTCAACGAGGGAGGCAAAGCTTTGCTAGTGGAGTCAAAGTCAACAGAAAATGTCATCTAATCTCACGCTATAGAACTTGAGTAAGCGTTTGTGTTTTAATTTGATCACGATTTTACTGAATGTTTTTGAGATCCAGACATAAACATGCGAGGCTTTTACAACCCTGATTCCCTAATGATATTCTTCGTCAGACTTCCGTTATTTTCGAGTGCCACGGACTAAAGGGAAAATTATCAGTAGCTTAGTTGTTTCTTAAGTTCAATACACCGGTGGAAATACATTACAATTTCTAAAAAACCGAGTGTTCACATAGACATTCCAGTGATGCTCTCAAATTTGGAGCCAATTACGAAATACAATTATCATTCTTGCTTTTCAGGAAAATATAATTATAATTGCTTTGTCATTGGTAAGTTAGTCATAAGCTTTTGGATCCATGATCCCTCCATCTCGTTCTTAAGAGTAGGATGTGCCTTTTAATCTCGAATTTATAACAAAACGAATAACATAATGTTTACAATGTGCAAGTTTAAGCTCTGAAAATTTTCAATGTCCACTCGGTTAAGATTTGAAATCTAGCAAATAGTAAAGTAACGCCTCTTGCAGGTTTAAGAATGTACTCACCAAGTTACACTTCCTGTTGAACATATTGGAAAACTCGCGGTCGAAAATTGCTCGCTGGACCGCCTCCTCAATGTTCAAGGGTAGGGTTCCCTGTTCGCTTGAGCTCCTTGGGTGTACCAGGGGTTTGATCCCCCCTGACTCTTCATCTAATGAAACATTAGTTATTATGGCTCAAAGAAAAGAAAAACACATTCTGGACTTACACAGTGACACTGTATCTTGATTGTCAATCCCTACAACTGGTTCAATCCTGCTGCAATTCTTAACAAGGATCAATATAACTTTCAACTGAAGTTGATGTATATACACTTTTGTCAGAACTACAGAGCGACATTTTAAGACTAGAAAATTGCCTGCACTAAATTCGAGTTCCAATATAGCAAAGAGAGTACCAGTCTCAAAAATTTAACAAAGACAGCCTTTCCTAACTGCCAAACAGGACGTTTAAAGCCAAGACCAAGACGATACTCTCTTTTGAATAACCACCACATACTCTCTCAAACAAATGCCAGAAATGATGGTGAAATTCTTATCCGCACAACAATAATTTGTGCAGAGGCACATTCACAATACAGGTTCTTAAAGTCATCAGCAGGAACATCCCAGAGACGTAAAAATGTGGATCAATCAAGCCCAGGATCAAAATAACCTCTACAAACAGATGAACACTGATGCTTCCAGGGATTGTTGCTCAATATACACAGCAAGAAAAGGATGAGTTGCCAAGGCTTCTTGCATTATATAAACTGCAAATAGTTTGAAAGTACACTCATTCCACAGGTGCACTCAGTAGTGACAAGTGATGATTTCAACACCACTGACCAGGTGTATACACCAGAAACCTTCTATGCACAAAATTTCGTAAAGGTTTTTGGCCATAACAATAATTGCTACCCCATTAATCTGAAATGGTAATAATACATGCACTAATCTATTGGGGCAAAAAGGAATAGACCCCTCCCACAAGCAGGGAGCCAGGAAAGGAGAAAAAAGAATTAAAAAAGTACAAGAAAAAGGAGCGATAAGAACACTGTACACATACCTCTATATCCATCTCTATCTTCCCAAAACTCTAACCAGTGGTAATATACAAGATCTTCCAAATAAAAGATGACAACGCCCTGCCAAATTTTTTCCGATTAACATTTGACAGAACGTCCAAAAAACGGTCAGCATCTCCTGTTCTGCAACGCTAATAAGGGACAATCAGCTTCATCTGCATCATAACCCCACCAGTAAGAATGTGACTCCCACCAAATAAACAATTTGGGACGAGATCACAAATACAGCACTAAATAAGGAATCTGATAATCAATTTCCTGTAGGCAAAAGCACACGTGTACACACATACATATACACAAACTCATAGTTTTCTACATGTACATACATGTCTGCATAGAATACAAAACAAGGAAAACTATAGATGCATCACCATGGATATCATTTGGATAAATTCAGTACGTCCAAGATATAGTCTAGAAGTAATTATTGAACCTTCATGATCTTTGTTCAGGCTGGGATTAGTTATAGAACCTAATAAAAGCAATAAGGTTGGAATACCAAGCTTAAAAAAAGGGTTTGAATAATTCAAGCTCAAAAGATCCTGTCATATGATGCCTGCCTATGCACATATCAGATTCTTTCTTACCAATTAACTGGCTCAACACTAGCTTTGATGAAAAAATAAAAAAATTTGGCTCAGCGCTAAATCATGCATATCTCAGGCTACAGTTGCTGATAGAACTAAACACAACTAACCTGTACACTGCTGTTTCAAGGCATGCAGATCCAATCCTGCAGGCCGACCGCTCTTGCAATGCTCAATCCATTAGATTGATTCAATCCAGTTTAGAACTAGTTGGCCTCATATACAAACTGCCTTGCCCTCCTTGCAGAAGCTGCGTTTGTGGCTGAGACTGTTGTTGCGGCTGAAACTGGTGAGGTGCTTGTTCCTGCTTCTGTTGTTCTTGTGGCTGATACGGTTGGTGGGATAGGGGTGGGGGCATCGGAGACTCTTGCAATGGTAGCTGAGGCTGCCACTGGGCTCCAACATTATGTCCTTGTGAGGAAAAGCTACCAGATAACTGCCTTGGGCCTAACCCTTGACTAATAGGTGGTAATGGCTCACTCCCAGCTGAATTTGAAACAGGTGCGTTCCCTAGACACCCCACTTGAGTAGCCAAATTAGAATCATATACTGGTTCCAACGCCTTCCACTGAGGAACTAGGGCAGAAGAAACTACAGGTACCACATCAGCTGAATCATTACAGGCCTGAGGAAGTATTGCTGAGCTTGAAATCACCGAAGAGGCATTACTCACAGCCTGCTGGTCAGCTTGAGCAAGATCAGTTTGAGACTTGTTCTGCAACTCGGAATTAGGTTGACGATTTTGTTGAGGGATTCTCTGAGCGCATGATTGAGTTTGATTAACCTGCTTTTGCTGCAGCTGTGGCTGTGGTTGTAGCTGCAGCTGCTGGTGGTTGGAAGTAACAATGGCAGATGGAACAGTTTGATGGGAAGTTGATAATGTATGACCTGAAGGAACTGGTGGAGACTGGCCTTGACTGCTATTATCAGAATGAGAAGGCAGCTGCTGCAGTTGCTTTGGCGAAGGGGCTGCTGGGCCATGTAGCTTTTGCTGCAGCTGGGAATGGTTTGGAGATATAGAAGAAACCAATGGTTTTGTTGGCTGAACTGGGGTTAGGCCAGAGCCAGAATATAAGCCTTGACTTTGCATTACGTGCATGATCTGCTCTACTTTTTCTGGAGCTTGGCTTCCTGGAGGCAAAGAAAGGCCATTAAGATGAGAGGGATCAATGGAGAGGTTCTGATGCACCAGCATGTTCCCTCTTCCTATTCCCTTCAAAAGTTTAGCCTGCTGCTGAGTCTGTGCTTGTTGTCGTTGTTGAGGGTGGTGCCTGCCAGATTGTTGAAACTGCTGCTGCTGTGGCTGCCGTTGCCGTTGTTTCCCCATTTGATTGGTCAACCCACTGGCACCAGGATTCCGACTGAGCCCATGCTGTGGTAGGTGATGTTTCTGCTGGTTCTGAGATGACAAAGGAGTCATTGGCGAAGAGGAGGTCACAGGTGACAGAGATACTGGCTGAGATGAAGCTTGAGATTGAATCTGAGAACTATTATGAGGAGAAGATGATATGGGAAGTTGTGATTGTGGCTGGACATGTGGCATCAAAGAATTAGATGCAGCAAACTGTTGCTGCTGCTGCTGCTGCAAATACCGCTGTTGTTGCAGATGCCTTTCTTTAGCAAGCCGGATTGCATAGGCTTGCTGCTGGGGACCTGTAGCATGATTGGGGCCTTGAACATGAGGGTGATGAGGGCTACTGATAGCATGGGACTGTTGCGGAGACATCTGATGATGCTGCTGAGAGTGGCCTGCATATGGCTGAACAGGTGGTGAAGTCTGATTAGAGAAGGCAGAAGTCAGCCCATTGAAATGGGGCAGAACTTGGCTGTTGCCCTGTGCAGTTTGCATCTGAATCTCAGGAACCATCATTTGCCGTTGGTGCTCCGGATTATGGCCAGGCTATAACGTAAAACATTCTTGTCATATGAACTATAACCAGGGATGTATAACCAAGGTAATGAAAAAGTAAGCAATAGAGGAGAAATGGGACATCACCATACCACACACATTCCCGTCATATAATCAACATGATCCCTAAGTAACCAACAGAGGAGTGACAGGACATCACCAAATCTCAATATCAATCACTTCTACAACCCAGAGAGATTTTGCAATGATTGTACAAACGCTAACAGCTTTATCACAGGTTGAGATTTTTTATCCTTTGTCTTTTTTTTTTTTTGGGGGGGAAGGGTGGCGGCAGGGGTGATTATACCCTTGGTAAGGATTGATGTTTATATGATTTTAGTTTCCCATCTTGAATCTTCTTTGATACCTCTCCTACGACAAGTAACCGAGGTTATTATATTAGTTTAATAATTTAATTAAAACATTTAGGTTCTTTTATATTCAACTCCCGCATTCACTTCCCCCACTTCCTGCATTCCAATTTCTTAATCCTATATCTCTAACTCTTTCCCCCTTTTTTCCCCGTAAGCAACTACATATCTTTCTTTACTTATTGAACATAAAATTAATATTATTATTTGGTCAAAAATTTAATTTATGCACAAGCATTGCATATGCAGCACAGGCTAGCATGTATAAATCTTATGCTCAACCACAACTGGAAATTCACAATTCTTCAAAGCTTATAAACATTAAAAGTAGTTGCTATACAATTGGTGCACGTAAAACTTAGCATATGGTATTCTTCGACCATGAAAGAAAAATCTGTGGGTGTCAAAAACACCAATGTCACTCATTCCAGATCCTGCCTTATCAAAATTTCAAATGTGTCCGGCCATTTTATGGCCAATTCAAAATTGTTTGAATTTCTTTCCTTGTACAGTTTTACCGATATCTCGTTGTACAGCCTTTTATTTCCTTAGTTGGGATGAACATGATTATAGCGCATTAGATTTATCACCATGTGATCTGTCTATATAATAGAGGATCTCGACTGAGATGAGCACAGTATTTATGCAAGTCTTTTGTTCTTGACATAGTGTCAGAGCCCTTCCTATAAACTGTGCTCGTCTCAGTTGAGATCCTCTATTATATAGACAGATTACATGGTGATAAATCTAATGCGCTATAATCACGTTCATCCAACTAAGAAAATAAAAGGCTGTACAATGAGATATTGTTAAAACTGTACAAGGAAAGAAATTTAAACAATTTTGAATTGGCCATAAAATGGCCAGCTATGCTATCCATTGACATAAACGTGATTATAGCGAATTAGATATATCACCATGTAATCTGTCTATATAATAGAGGATCTCAACTAGACGAGCAGAGTTTTTCTGCAAATCTTTTGTCCTTGACAAAGTGATCCATCATAATCTTCTCATGACAGATTGGCATAAATGCCCACACTAAAATTAATACTAAACAGTAAGTAACGAAGCAGCCAGAACAACAATTATGGACAAGTAAAGACATTACAGAATTGCCATTATGATGTCTTATTAAGGGAAAAAAAAGGAGACTATAAGTTTGAGATAGTTGCTCTTGAAAGATTCAAACATTACATGTGTTCTAGAAATATGCAACCTAGACCCAAACAATATAGTTTGGATTATGCGGTTTGCATTCTATAGTCCTACACAAGTCCTACCAATCAATAGGCATCCATTAAATCCAGAACTAAACTGGGGAAAAGTCCAAATTTTCCTTCCTTTTTTTTTTTTGTTTTTGTTTGGAGCGCCTGCATAGGTAGGTTGCTCTCCTTCTTGTAAGGAGAGAGAAAAAAAGAGAGATGTGGATTTGATTGTAACAGGCGGGGCATGTTGAAGGATGCAAACAGCTCTTGCCTATAAATTTAATACAAGCCAGACTCCACTCATATGCTACCCCAATTGCAGCATAAAAATCAAGGGTCCAAGAACGTTCCAGATGGCCTGAATTGCTTACATGAGAAGCAATAACATGCTCGAAGTGTCAGCCAACAGATCTCACATGAGCTCCAAACACTATCACACATCACCCTTGGCCCCAAGGAATAAACAAAGGAGTAAGATAAATAGCTACATTGGTGACATAATTTGATGGTCAACTAGTCATATCCGTTCTATAAGACTACAGGAGACTGGAATGTCGATAGGCCTCCAAATTCTCAATCTTCTTCACAGTTTAAATTGGTCTACGTTGCACATTTGCACACACGCACAGCCCAACAAAAACCAAAACCAAGAAAAAGAACAACCATAGAAACATGTAATAGTTAAAACTCACCCGCACCATATGCAAAGCTTCGCGAGGTCTCAACATAGAGTTTACTTGACCAGAAGCAGCTCCTGAGTGCATATTTACAGGACTTGGCATCCCTACTACACTGGAAGACAGCATTGTCCCAGGATTCAACATAGATGACGAGGCCATTCCTTGAAACCCAGGCCTTGACGGCATGCCTCTATTCATTCCACACATCGTGCCCATAGCATTTCCACCAGGTAGCATACGCACACCACGATCAGCTCCTGAAATAGCTGTAGGACCAGACATACTAGACTGGTGAATGTTCCTACCCGCTAACATTTGATTGTATTGCTGCATTCTTTGCTGCTCATCAATAGATAGAGATGATGTTCTAGGAATACTGTATCTGCCATCCCTAAAAAGACACAAAAGAACCCTATTAAGAAATCTAAAAGAATTTACAAAATATAACAATGGAGCATTAAGATTAATGAACAGAAACAAACTCAGGCAATATAACAGCTGACTACCTGACAGTAGCATTAAGTGGACCAGATGGCGATGACAAGTTACCGCCAAGAACCACACCAGAAGATCCTTGTAGTGTGGAATTCGCTGCAGAAGTAGGTAGCATCGATGTGACAGCACCCTGATTTGATATTGCCAAACCATTCCCATGTGGACCTTGATAACAAAGGGCATCTGGGCTTGGTGTAGTTGCATCGCAAAGATCAAGAGGCCTTCAAGCAAAAAACAAAAATAATAGAACATTGCACTTTCTTGGGTAAGACTATATAACAAGTACGTATGGTCATGAGATGATAAAATATCGAATAACAAGTATGGTCATGAAGACGATAAAATATGGAAAAACAATATAGCGACTAGCCCATCAAGTAGTAAATAGCAGGCAATACCAGAAATGCACCAAGACTTACGTTAGTACACCTCCATTCAGGTTATTTGGGCAGACTTGGTTAAGAGCAACAGTATGAGAATTGTGAACAGGCCCAATTTGCTTCGGATCCTGGTAATCACTCTTCACAAGATGAAAAATAAAACAGAAATTTAGCATCAGGAAACAGTTTAGAAAGGTAAACTTAGATTGCTGTCAGGTCGTATGCCTGAAATTTCAGAGCGTGAATCATTTCACTTTAAACTAGCTAGCAAGCATTGGAGTTTTAGCACATCCTTCATATAAGATTAAAACAACTAGGGGATTTAGACCTATGAATGCATCTCAAACCCGCAGATACAACACTCATGTTGGAGTTAATTTGATCATGTTACCAGCAAATGCAAGGAAGATAGTGCATATATAGGGGGGACCAATGTCGATAATGAAAGGCAGCAGAGTGAGAACAATGCTGGACAAAAATATAAAGATGATTGTAAGTGCATGTAAGCAAGCATGAAAAAAAGAGGCCAACAAACATTTCAAGAATCAAAGGGCATTTTTCCAACTCAACAAACTTCCAACATTGTTCGAATGCCATCTTGATTTGATGGAATATTGAGGGCTCCATAACAAAAGCCTAAAAGATTTCCACCATTTCAAAACAGAAGATACAGTAAGAATTGTATTTTAGTCTCAAGAAGAGATGCAAACACCACCAAAACCAATACTGAGGCTTCAAAAACAGAAAATGTGCATCAGAAACCTTATTCTTAGAAGTGCTAAGGAGGCAGACACCCCATCCCTTTCTATGCAATATCCTTTTCTACCAGTATAAAAAGATTAGCTCAACTACCTTAGCTCTTTGATAGATGAGAAATTGATGGACTTACAAATGGAGTTGGTATTAGAAGTTCTTTTGCAGGACAGGATATAAAACATATACCGGTGGCAGAATTTCTTGTTAATTCTTATTGTTGTTATCATTTGCATTAAACCTCATTTTATTTCTAAATTTTCAAATGTATAAGTTATATTATTTCTCTTTGCCATGGTTTGCACTAGTGGACGATGCTGCTGAAGGGATGCCTGCCGGCTTGGCAAAAAGTAACAATGAATGTCTCTTGACCGGAAACAGTTGCATGAGATTGACAAAAATTGACTTAGTATGAAACTCAAACATAGAGCTCATAAGGTGCATTCCAAAATGCTATCTGGTCTAACAGATGCTGGAATTTGGAAGATTACAATACTAAATTGCACCACCTGAAAAACAGAAATTGTGCCTTGAAAGGAAAAACAAATCAACTTGGACTAGGATAGCCATGCTACCCAAGCAGTAAGAGTAATCCATCTCACAAACCTGACTCCTCCGGTAGTGCAGCTTTTGCCCTATCACAATGATTTTCTCAAAATGAGCCTTGATGGTTTCCTCTTCCATTGGCCCCTGCAAGCGTTGAAACAACTGTCTGGCACTGCCCTGTACGAATGTCGCAACACAAGACAGTTCAAGCAGCTAAAATGAGCTCAACAATATTGGAGCTATCAGGCCAATGCAGAAACAACACTAAAATTCTTGCCTTAGGAATTCCCGGAAGTGTAGATGGATAAGACTGAGAAGAGCCTGAATCTTCAGCACTGTCAGCCCCATCCCCAGCACTCCTGTCCATCAAAAGTTTGTGACGCTCCTTGCACTCTTTAGGCTTACGAAATATGCACTGCACATGTTGGACGAGTCAAGTGAGGAAAAGGCAACAAAAAGTTACAAGATTTTAGCAAACCATCATTAAATAAAGAGGACAAATAACACCATTTTCCATAGAACATAAGTTCAAAGTTCAGGTGCAAGATAGGAGAGATCTTACGTCAAAATAAGTGAGAGATGAGCATACACCCACCTTAAACTGCAGAGTAGTGTTGATAACATCACTTATGAGCTCCCAGTTGGGACCCATATCATGCACAAGCACAACAAGTGCCTAATGTAACCACAAAGAAAAAACATTTCAGGTACTTCGTACTTGTAGCAGTGAAAACACTAGAAATGACCAAAGATGGAAGAAAATGAGAATCTGATAACCTGGTCTTCAAATAGTGACCACGGACTTCCAGAACCAGACTGCCCAGCAGACATCTGCAAAGAAGGTTAATTGCTCAAGCTCTTAATGAAAAAGGAAAATAAGTAAATTAACAAGGCATATTAACAGTAATGTGTTTAAGTTATTAGAACGCAGACCACCAGTGCATCAAAAAAAGTACCTTCAGTGCTTTAACTTTCCGGCCCCTATCCCGACCACCTATCAATTTAATGAACTTAGTCGGGTTCGACATATTACTCATTTGGGACGCCACAGGGGAAGGAATGGACCCACTCATGGGAGTAATGTTGTCAAAGGCATTATCTAGTGATTGCTTCATATTCTTTGGCTTCTTAGCATTGGGTTGCCCGTACAAACCTTCAGAGAAACATTTGGAAATGTAAAGGATAAAGAACACAAAATAAGTTAGGTTATGTCAAAGTAGAACAAGAATACTGAAGATGTTATGAGAGGAAAAAAACTATACCAGTTGTTCCATTAGAATCAAAATGGTGAGCGTCCAACCTCTTCTTGGAATGATCCCTCTAAAAAGCAAGAAGGCACAAAAAGGAT
This sequence comes from Morella rubra, assembly GCA_003952965.2. Classification (NCBI taxonomy): domain Eukaryota; kingdom Viridiplantae; phylum Streptophyta; class Magnoliopsida; order Fagales; family Myricaceae; genus Morella; species Morella rubra. The sequence continues at coordinate 87,242 of RXIC02000460.1, read as the reverse complement.
ATGAGTTATATTCAGAAATGTTTATAAGACACCATACTATGTCAAATAAACATTGAACAAGCAGGTAAACTACTATTATTTCATAGCATGCAATATTGTTAGTTAATAACATGCAGTACGACGCCTCCAAAAGCTAATCACAACCTTTTAGAAAAACATGTCAATAACATGAATGTACACACGAAGATAATGCCATTCAAAGTAGTTTCTCAAGGATCAAGGGAGACTTCAAGAATTGGAAGTATGAAGGCAAGGACGGAGGCATAATCAGATACAATAGATGATAATGGAATTCTTCTCTATAGCATAAATTTCTCCAGATCACTTGAAGCCAGAAGGTCAACTTTTCTTGACTATATTCAAGATAAAATCATAACTTATAACACATACAGCTACTTTATTCAATGAATGGAGCGAACCTACTCCTTAACAACAGTCAGAATTAGATTCCTATCATACAAAACTACTTTGCTCAATGAACAGAACAAAGATCACCTGTTCATTCAGAATAGCAGGATCTAGCTGCCATCCCAGATCATATGTGGAAGCCTGCAACCACATAGAATTTAACCAACTTAGCAGAGATAAAGGAAGAAATCAGAAAAACAAATACAGATAGAATTTTCAAGGGATTAGAAAGGTCCAGGTGTCTGTTAACAGCAGTTCTTATGTACCAGATGCTTTGCCTTCCTCTTCTTTTTAGACTTCATGGATGATGTTTCTCCACAGTCGTATGGCAACTGCTTTTCGAAGTCCCCCACTGACTCAACCTCAACACTTCTTTGGATCTGTGACCCACCATGCAAAGTACTCTGGTCATCCTGACAGGAATTAGTATCTCCACTTGAAGCATCTGTCTTCATTTGAGCCTGCATAGGCCCAGCTGCTCCAGCACCGAAAGGACTCAAAACCCTTTGCCTAGTAGCAGTGCGCATGCGTTTTGTAGGAATTGAACCAACATTGAGACTAGCAGGTCTTTTCCCAATCAACATCGACTGTTGAGTTCCAGTTGTGCAATGTCCATAAGGCACATCAACTCCTACTTCATATGATCTTGAAGTGTATGATTTCATGAAGTTTTTTCGTTTCTTCTGAGCAAAATTTGATGACTTGCTACCCTCGAAGGCTCCAGGCAACGAAAACGTGCTTGTTTCTCCTTCATCCTCATCATACGCATTTTCCTCATATAAATACTCTGAATATGAAAATAAAATTGTAAGGACCTTAAACCAATCAACAATGACTCATGTGTAATAATACCCTCAGCAATACCTGCCGCGGCATCATATATTGATGTCTCAACTTCTTCTTGCATGGCACTTCCAGTTCTCTAAGATAATACAATTCAATCATGTTAAAGGAAAGTGTAACAAAACAAAAGAATCTGCTTCTGTGAACATATCAAACAATAAGGTCTCATCTCAATTGAAAAACATGAAAGTTATCATACAACAATGGACCAGAAGATGAGTTCATTGGAAAATGTTATGGAGGCCAGCTATTCACATTAACCAGGTATACAACAAGAATTTTAATGGAAAAACATTCACCTCGGACTTTAGAACATGAGATTCGATAGATTTTCTGTAGGTCTCCATTGCACCAGAAGGAACGGAATAGAAGAGGCTTTCCTGCCAAGATATCAACTTGATGCGTCATAAATTTGACAGGATGGGTGATTACATATGTGAAAGCGTTTAAAAAAAAAAAAAAAAAAAAAAAGGAAACATGTGGGAGTGATCTGGACATGGTAGTATGGCATACGACACGCTCATGTAAGCCATCTAGAGGGCTTTCAAGAAACCATAAACAACCAAGTGTGAACTCGTAATGGCTGTGTGGGTGAGAGAGACAGATAGGGAAGGAGAGAGAGCCGGTCAGCAAACATTATCATTGATAAGTTGACTAGAAAAATAGGATAGCTGAGAGAGAAAGGAATAGATAAATGCGTATAAGCAAATATGGATCATACTTCCGTAAGATGATCCTCCCACGATGTTTCCACAATTCCTAAATCAGATATCCTCTCAGGCGTTGTAGGTGCCTCCGCATGAAGAGAAGGACCAAGAGAGCTGTTATATTTCAAAAATCTCACTGCATATCCCAGCACAGTAATTGCAGGATTTTTTCCAGGATATTGTGTCCCTGATCCTTTCTTTGTCTCCTGCCCAAGATCAAAGTACACATCAATAACCTACAGTACACCAGCATACGACAAACATGCTAACACTTCAAAGACAACTTCAGTTGCTTCCTGTTAAATATAACAAAATATAGGAAAGATAAGGCCAGTGCTCTGTCAATAAGTAGTACTACCGCTACAAGATACATCACTCAAAATCAAACATCCAGGCACACATCTCATCAAAGTACCAAAGGATGAAACAAGTTAGTGGTTTACACAGCTTTAAATTGTTTTAAGAGTTAGATTAATAGGACAATCAAAATATATGCTGCAGATATCATATTTACTTCAGCAAGTTTGCATGGTTCCAAGTTTCAACAAAAGATCCCAGAAGAAAGTTTTTCTGCGTGTTCAAAAGAAAAAACTTCTCAACACAAATACGAACTTCACATAACCAAATTAGGGAAAAAAACACAATAATAAACCACTACTTGGTGTTTGTCATAGCAACAACTATCTGCATACTGCTGTAATAGATCTGTCTCAATATTTTTTCCACTATCATGCTGTCTCCATTTTCCAAAATATTTCCTCCTTTTAAATCCATCAAGGACACACACTTCATATTGGCTCAAAAGGTCCTGAAAATTGAAAACTAGAAGCATAAGAGTTAACTACGTTTGCTGAAAAATATGTGCTAGTAGGAATGGAACATCAGAAAGTGAGAAGTTACCAGCAATGGACTAGACAATGAACAATTGCTGAACATTAAACAACTAAGCAATAAAAACCATTTGCATAACACTCGGTTACAATCATCACAAAGACCGAAGTAGTGACCAGCAAAGAGGGCTTCAAGAAAATAACCAGCACTGTATCAAATTCTTCAATCTTGTCCTTAGAAACTTCATTCCCGTCAACCATCCTTGATTCCCCCGAACTATACTTGCAGTTCTTTTGACCAACACTTGGATCGTCACTATTGGAAAGCACCTCTGCTGAACACCAAAACTGCATGACAGCCTTCGCTAAGCTGTGAGCTACTCTTTTTAGCTCCCAACATTGGTTTTGTTTTTCGAATCTCAACCGAGAACTAAAAGCAACCCGATGACATATTTGAGCAGCAGCATTTATCTTCCAAAGACGCTCCTATAAGAAATTATAACAGGGATAGAGTTCAAAGCAGCGATATTGCCATGTATACTTAGTTGCAGAAAGTTTCAGTACCATAAACTGTACTTCAAACCATATGTACTATCGAGATTCTGGTCTAGAGAAAAAGAAAGGTTGACACAAGGAGAGAAAACCATATTTTTTGACTGAATGGAATATCAAAAGGAAAGTTGACATAAAAAGATTTTTTTTCTTGACTGATGGCATTTCCAGAAAATCATACCTGTGCAAAATCATTTGCTAACCATGCCATTTCCTCAAGGACAAAATCCCATTGAGATTTGCACCGATTCTCCACATATGAAGTACGGATAGATAATTCTGCTATTCTCTTACGCTTTGCCTGTTTACTACATTATGTCAGTCATCTATAGCTTCATGAAGAACACAAAACTAACTTCCCACAAAGATTATAATAAGAGGTCATAAACCAGAACAGAAGGTAAACTAAGAACCTCTATAATTCGTGCCTCTTCCAGAATAGAATCTTCATGTGCTTTGTCTGCAAATTTTGAAAGGTCAGCAGAACAAGTTTGAGGATCTGAGGCAGCAGAAGGGTCCCTCCCTGGCAAAGCAGTCCCTGGAAGCTCACAGTTCGATATGTCCATGGGTTCCTGTAGTCTGCTGGCACAAATGTTTTCCTTGCTGGGTTCCAACACCTTATCCACTTTTCCCTCAGTCTCTGATCTGATACGTTCATTTGGTTGCACTTCCCCAACGTCGGAAGGATTTTTCAAGTCTTTTTCCAGTTCAGATCTACTTAGGTGCATGTCTTCCTCGACTTTGACTGCAATACCATTGCCAGAATGGTTTAGATAAGCAGAATCATCATCAGCAGTAATAATTGCACCACTATCAGCGGCCTTGATCTCATTCCTTTTGTCAAGAGGCTTAGTGTCATTCTTTTTGTCGACCCCATTGGACTCCTTTTCTTTTACCACTTCACCTACTAAATTTGTCGCCTCTTCAAAATCTCGAGTTTGTTCCATGGTGCTCCCATTAGATTCGACATTCCTTGTAGTAGAACACAGGTCAACATCATTATTTACATCTAACCCTAGGCTAGCTTGGGTGCCAGAGCACTCTGAATCTAAACCCTTTGTGCCTAACGCTGGATTGCTATTTTGGACTTCATTCATTATTTGTTTTCTATCTAATTTGATGCTGCTAAATCCATTCAGCTGACCACATGCAGTATCATCATCAGCTTTTGTCGTAGTTGCAGAAGGTGGATGTTCAAAACAAGCTGAAACAGCCTGAGGCCTTTCTTCAACAAAATCCGGTACTCCAGAAGCCATATCAACAGCCGTTTGCTGAGCATTGACTTTAGAAGATTGGTCAAAATGGATATCCCTCAAGCTTTTGGGAGCCTTAACAGCCTCCACGCCATCCAGGTCTGTATTCAACTGATTATCGGAAGATACAATTTTCACATCAATATCACCATTTGAACTAGCACACTTTACATTAGAAACAGAAGGTATTTCCTGGTCCTTTGAGTTGTTTGTCTCAGACATCATCTCCTTTCCATCCCTCCCACGAGCACCTTCACGGGGTGGTCTGGACCTATTCCTTCGAGCATATGGGCGGAGAAAAGCGGAATCTTCAGATTCCTTGGCATTTTGACTCCCATCCATCTGGGAAGATTGTTCTGATAGATGAATATTGTTCCTTCTACTAGGTTGTATAGAGCTCCTTTCACCTTCAAGCAATTCATTGTCACCATCAAAAAGTAAGAGATTATCAGCACTATTGGGCTCACAAACAGCAGGAACCCCAGGTCTACCACTACTCTCAACAGAATCCCCATGAGGTGAGGCAGCCAAAGCAAAACTACCTTTCGCTTCACTGAAATAAGAAACAACAGGAAAGAAACAATTAATAAGTTAACCTGTTCACCGTGGTATAATGTCGATCCATGAACCCAAAATGCACCATGGCTAACAGAATCTACCTGGTCACTATTTGCTCTGGATGCTGATCAGTGAGTGAAGTAGACTGGACACTGACTGAAGCTGCATTCCCAAACTTAAAGTCCAATGGATTGCCACCCTGAAAGTGAGGAGAGTTTTGGTGATTATCATCCTCAAATACTAGTTGCATAAATAGCAAAAGAAAGATCAAATTCCATACTTTCTCAAGAAATTCAAGCTCCTTTCTCCTTTCCTCACGAACATCATACTCCTGCCTGTTATCAACAGGTAATTTGCTTCTCAAGTACAAAACAGAAAATGGGAAACAGATTGCAATATGGAAATCAAATAAGCAGTGACATTAAACACAAAAAAGCATGACAGTATCACCTAAGTGCTGCTTGAGCCCTCTCAATTGCTGCTCGGCGCGGAGAGGTTTTTAAACTAATACCAACCCCGCCGTCAACAACTCCACCCATGGAATCAACCTCAGCATTTACAAGAAGACCAGATCCCGAGCTACATCCATGCATACCTACCCTAATAGCTACAATGTTTCCCCTCCCATCTACTCAATACTCCAAACCCTGGGAAACATAAGAGACAAGAGGTGATGTGAGAACAAAGAAGTGGCTAAATGAACAATGTGTTAAACATCAGCAATGAATGGACCCTTTCTCCTAACATATATCATAAATGCCATTATCAAGCAAAAAAATATGGGGATAAATCCCTATATTCGAGTAAAGATTCAACTTTACATAGATTCTCAAAATTGGAGAAGGTAAATGATTGACTGCCACTACACCATAGAAGTCACCGAAGACATGAAATTTTTTATTTGTAGGTAACAATAATGATTGCATGCAGAAGCACCCTCCATCACTTATTTTGGGGGGAAGAGATGCCATTTGTTCCAAAGACCATTGGCACTCAATTCATTGGATTCAAATTAACATGAATTAAAGAAACAACACAGGGGAATAACCCAAAGCAAACTCCTGGCATCATCTCCCATCAGCAGTGTTAATCAGTCTTCTTTAAGAATATGGCCAAAAAACTCCATACAAAGGTGCATTAAAGCTCAATGCTTTGATAAAAGGAAAGTTGCACCAGTCCATTGTAGGCAACTTCTACACGTTTCTAAATTTTAACTTCTGGAAAGGAAGTAAGCCTATAAAACTCTTCCCTTTAAATAGAGAAGCAAACATATTTACACAAGTGTACAACAAAACACGAGGGCTAAAACACCATATGCATGAGGTCAGCACAATATCGCCTACCATAGCTGTAAAATCCTGAAATGATAATTGCTTACATTATCGGTGGTGACAATGTAAAAATGACATGCATCACAAAAAATATGCCACACTACCATGCCAAATCAACCAGCACTTTTTATACTTCCTTGAAGTTATATGCGGACAAGAGGAACTAGCAGCAAGCCAAGCATCTAGAAACACACAGGTAAAATAATAGAAACCAACAAAAAGAGCATTCCATATAAATCTCAGGACAAAATTGGAAAACTCCACAACGACAAGACCTCACTCAATCTAAAAAAACCTTACAATCGACTAGTGTACTGGAGAAGGAAATTATTTTAAAAGGAAAAGTTAGAACTAGCTTAATTAGTGACCATAAACTGTGAGAAGCGATCTAAATATTAAGCCAGATATCCTCACAGCACTATAGTCTCCCCATACAGTGAAAGTACAAAAAGAAATAAATGCATTGCCTGACAAAAGTGGTGTGAACGGTATAATGTCCAAACATAGCAATTAATAACCACCAACAAGAGTGATTAAAATTATGGATACTCGGTGCCATACAGACTTCCATGCACAGGAGGAACAATTGCATGTAAGAATCTTGGCACCAATGATTTTCCTTCAAATTTCCATGGGCGCACCGTGGAACAAATTCATTCAAGTACCAGAATCACTGGCTTACTAATTAAACACGCACTACGAAGTTCCCCCAAATGGGCGGACCAATTACAGACAAAAAGCACCATATTTATGCAGTATCCTCACAGACAACGTGACTTACTGCTTAAACCTTCAAGCATTCAACCACAATGCATAATACAATCATAACAGAGAAAAGAATTCACATTAATTGTCCCCAACAAATCAAAAACCCTAATGCCATTCAACCCCAAGCAGAAATGCACAAATTTCCAGAATTCTAGGGTTTCACAACCCCGCGGAAGAAAACCTAACACGAAAAGAGTAACAAAAAGTACCTGAATTGGGAACAGAGACACGAAATTGGGAACACCTTCTCTCTCCTAGGGTTTTGAACCACAAGCCCTATTCACAAATAAATCAACACGACCTTGTCCCAGACCACAACACGTCTCAGAAAATGTCAGCCATGGAAGCTTGTCTTAACTCTCCCTCCCTCTAATTTCTAGGGTTCGGTTTTCTCGCTCTCTATGGCGTATAGGTTATGGTTTGGTTAGGTTGTGTTCGTGGAGACGGGGGACTATGCGACCTCTGCGAGTAGTGGGCTGGGCATGAAGAGGAAGAAGACGAAGAGGAGGAGGGCTTTGAGAAATTGGACGTCCATTTTGGGCTTTTTATTATTTACTCCATAAATATTTAGAGCTGCTTGGCAACCATTTTACAAATTTTAGAGCTGCTTGGCAGTCTCGTAGTTTTTTTACTGTAGCTTTGTTTAGTTTTTCCCTTTTAAAACATTTAAATTTTTTTAATAATTAAAGAGGAGAAAAAAGGGTAATTGTAAAACAATTAAAATTATAAAAATTATATCAGGAAGGTCTTATTGATTCCAAATATTATGAGAAAACCACTTAACGTCTTTCTCAAGCTGATGGTGGAAAAATAATTATTAATTATAAAATCTCTAATGTTCATATTTGTAATAATGGATTTTGTTTTCAAACTATTTTTATCTTATTTAAAAATTTATCTTCTAAATTAATTCTTAGTAATCCATTATTTGCTTTGCTTTAACCTTTTATCGTTACAGAAGAAGGCATCACATCCCGTGTTTTAGGATATGATGTCACATTTAAATTTTATTATCCTTCTTTTTCCTTGTGACATCCAGTTTCTGAAACATTTATCTGTGGAGAAAGAAATTAATCTTCTTACTCAGATTAAAATTTTTCTTAAAAAGAAACATTTATCTTCTCTCCAAAATGAAGTCCTTTATAAATAAATTGATGAACAACTTAACAATGTTGTTGTTCTCCAATAGGATATTAAAACATTTTTTCAACAAAAGGAATCTAAAATTTGTTATTCTTTTCTTACTGCTTTTTGAAATCACAAGAAACATGTTATTACTTTTACTTATGAAAAAGATTTCTCTGAACAAAATATTCCTACCAAAGCTCAGCCGATTCAGATGAATCAAGAACTTTTAGCTTTATGTAAAAATGAAATTTCTAATTTACTGCGAAAATGTTTAATTCGAAAATCTAAATCACCTTAGAACTGTGTCGCTTTCTATGTATAGGGCCAAGCTAAATTAGAACGAGGAGTTCCTCGTCTAGTTATCAACTATAAACCTTTAAATAAAGTTTTACGATGGATTAGATATTTAATTCCCAACAAAAAAGACCTGTTAAACAGGTTATATGATTCTATTATTTTCTCTAAATTTGATATGAAATCTGGTTTTTATCAAATTCAGGTTGCTGAAGTTGATAGTTATAAAATTGCTTTTACAGTTCCTTTTAGACATTTTGAATGGAATGTTATGCCCTTCGGTTTAAAGAATGCACCCTCTGAATTTCAAAATATAATGAATGATATTTTTAATTATGAATTTCAAAATATAATGAATGATATTTTTAATTCTTATTCTTCCTTTTCTATTGTTTATATTGACGATGTTTTAATCTTTTCTAAATCTATTAAACAACATTGGTTCCATTTAAGTAAATTTGTGAATATCATTAAAGCTAATGGTCTTGTTGTTTTTGCCCCAAAAATCAAACTCTTCCAATCGAAAATGCGATTCTTAGAAAAAAAAAATCTATTATGGTACTATTACTCCTATTTCTCATGCAATTGAATTTGCCAATAAATTTCTTAATCAAATCACTGATAAGACTCAGTTGCAACGATTTTTAGGAAGTTTGAATTACATTGGTGAATTTTATCAAATCTTCGTACTTTATGCAAACCACTCTTTACTCGTCTTCGTAAGAAGCCCCCTCCATTTACTTATGAACATACTGATATTATCAAACAAATCAAACTACACGTTAAGCATTTACCATGTTTAGACATTGCATCTTCTTCTGCATTTAAAATTATTGAAACCGATGCATCAAATATCGGATATGGTGGCATACTTAAACAACGCATGCATATCACGGATAAATAGTAGATTTTTTGCTTTCATTCTGGTACTTGGAACCCTACACAACAAAAATATAGTACTGTCAAACAAGAAATTTTATCTATTGTTTTTTGTATTTCTAAATTCTAAGATGATTTGTTAAATAAAAAATTTCTGATACGTGTCAATTGCAAATCTGCTAAAGATATTCTTTTAAAAGATGTGAAAAATCTTGCCTCTAAACATCTCTTTGCTCATTGGCAAGGCATTTTATCTATTTTTTTATTTTAATATTAAATACATTAAAGGCGAATCCAACTCAATTCCTGATTTTCTTACTCGTGAAATTCTACAGGGCAAATGAGTTCTTCCAAATCTTCTGCTTCTTCATCTAAACCGCTTAATACATCCCGTAAGTTGACTACTACGGATTTCCTTTAAGATAGCTTCTTCCCTCTTTTCCAAGCTCATGCTCGTGGTCCATCTCCTTCCCATATTCCACGACCCTCTCTTTGCCCTAGCTCTGTCCCTCTCCAGAATACCTTTGTCCTTCTTGGTACTATCCCTCCGATATCACCCATAAGGGCTCCTCCACCACTTCCTCCTATATATATATATATATGTAAGGAAGAGCTCGCCTTCTCCTATGCAGCCACTCGGCGGCCCTGCGGCGTCTGAGCCACCTACTCTCTTTGGTGGTATGGGGTTCGAAGGAGCTTTGACACACTGCAAGGTGCCTTGGCCACACCTGCGAAGGGGAGGCTCAGAGCCACCTGTCGCGGGGTGGTCTAGCATCCACCACGCGAGAAGGGGTGGTTTGAAGGCCACCCCATTACTAGAGCCGGGTAAATATACCAATGCCGAAAATCGATTACTGCCCCACATGAGCGTTTTTTATTTTACTTTATTAAATATAAAATGACTTTGTTTCTTATTCTCTTTTCAATTTTTTTATTTTCATTTTGTCATTATTATATCGGTTAGGGACATTTTGGGAAATAGGACAGTTATGAGGGATAATTTCGAGATGTCCAATGCATAAGAGATGAGAAACTACTTTCAAAAATTGTTGCCAAACCCCAGCTTAGGCGCTAGTAGCTTTGCTTTAATATGAGTTGGTTATGATGTTTTGTTTGATGAGTAGATATCAAACAGAATGAGAGTGTAAAATCCTCGAGCTCCCATGGGAAAAAAACAATAAAAATAAAGTAACCCGGAAGATGTTTAGACGAACAAAGAGGGGGACAAAAGATAATAGCAATCCATCAAGAAACAAGAAACAGAGTTAATTGCGAAGAACTCAGTCGGCGAAACAGGTAACCCTGTATTTGTAAAGAACCGAAAAAATTAATCAGATTAGACGGAAGTAGAAGGATTCAATACCTACACTCTGCACTGTATGAAAAGAAAACAGACAAACCCTAATTGGAAACTCTCTAAAAGCAGAAAATCCACTTTCAGCGAAAAACGAATACTTTCTCTCAGTGGGGAATCCAAAAGCGAAAACCCACGATAGACGAAGAAAATGCATGCTCTCGTTTCCACTTCCACTTTTCTTCTAGTTCCCACCAATACGCGCACTGTGAAAACTGCATAGCGAAAGAAGACTAAGAAGTAGACAAGCAAAAGGAGCGGGAAGCCAGGGAGAGGAGAAAGGAGGTGAACAGGGAAGATTCATTATTCAACCACTACACTCCGCTCGATGAAAATCGCCTCCAACACCGTTGCACCGAGTGTTAAGTATCACCGGTGCAACCCCTCCCTTGTCCGCCAGACTGCCTTGGACCTCTCGAGCTTCAATTTCTCAAGCACACTCTATTGGCATAGCCCACATCTGCTTCTTGAATTATCTGTGGTAGTTTTAGAAAAGAGCTACCAGATATAAAAAAGCAGCCATTAAAAAAAGAAGCCAAATCATTATTGTTATTTTTTCCAAGCAAAGAAGGCGAATAACAATAATTTGTTTTTCCAAGCAAAAAGGCGAATAATAATTTTTTTTTTAAAGTAGAGAAGGCCAATAATTTTTTTTTTCCAAGCAAAGGAGGCGAATAATAGGGCTGTTCACATGTCGGTTCGGGTCAAGTACAGTCGGATCAGTACGGGTCAGTTTTCTGTTAACTTATCCGACCCGAAAAACCAACCCGACATAACTGTTTATTCGACTCGCCCGAATCCGATCCGCACGGGTCTGGTTGGTTTTGTTTTTTTTTTTTCCCCTTACCCTCCTATACTGTACCCATTTACTGATTGCAGGGGGGCAACTAGCCTCAGTAATGAAATCAAGAATTTGTTAATGAAACTGGCATGATATCTAGACTCCATCATCCAAATCTTGTGAAGCTATATGGATGTTGCGTGGAAGGAAACCAGTTATTGCTAGTTTATGAATACATGGAAAATATATATGAATACATAACATGCAGTCAATCCTAAGAGGCACCGGAAATGTGATCTTGCTTTTATCTTAAACAGGGAAGGGCACAATGGGGGCGTTCGGAGTGAAAATTTTGAGGGTTAGAAATTTTGAGAGTTTTAAGGTTTGTGAAAAAGTAAAGATATTTTATAAAATTTGATGAAAAAGTAAGATAGAGAAGATTTAAATGAATATTATAATAAAAAGAATAAATTGAAGAGGAGAGAGAGATTATTTTATAATTTTTTAATGTGGGTAGAAATTTTGGGATTTCCACCCCCGAACACCACCAATGTCATTACACCATAAGAGATAGGTGGCCAATACACCATTAAAGGAATACGTTCCAGGTGTTAAGGAAGAGTTACCAATCTCTCTTGCTCTAATGATCGACCCGTGAAGCAGCTCTTCTTTATTCTCTTAATGGCAACATCTGTTCCTCTCCATTTTCCATGGTACACAGTCCCAAAGGTTCCAGATATTCGACATCCTCTTAGCAATGAAGTACATGATGGTAAGACCCGTGAACATGCGTGGTGTGAGTGCTAGTGAAGAGGAGGAGGGCGATGCCAGGGTGGAGGAGGATGGAAAGGGTCTATCACGATTGTAAACGAAAAAATCCATGATAGGCGATAACACAAATTACTTTCTTTTCCCCCATCAGGTATCGCATAACCCATCTAGAATACGAGTTCTAACCGACCTAGGATCAACTCATGAAATTTACCCAACAAGACTAATATAGCAACTTGTCCAAATTTACTAGAGACCAGGAGGAGTTTCTTCCTCTTGAAGCTCGATTGAAGAGAAGCTTTGGAATAACAGATCTCTCTAGTCCTAAAGATTTCTCCGACAGATTCACAAGGAATCGTAAATCTTGAATCTCCTTAACACTTTTGGGTTGTAGAAGCCCCAAAGGAAGGAAACCAAGCTGTTATTGCAAGAAGCTGCGGAGAAGATAGAGAGACTTGAGTCAATGACGGCTAGGATCTACAACAGTGCGTATGTGATTACTGGAGAAAAAAGAGAAGTGGACTTACTGGAGAAGAAGGAGAAGTGGGCTGCCGGTTAGGAGGCGACAGCGACCGAATACAGGGCGGCTGGGAGGCGACAACGACAGCTGGAGAAGGAAGAGTCGAAGGGTTTTGAGAAGTGAGAAGGAGAGTCGGGACGACAAGACTTTGCAAATCTAAGCGGGTGGGTCGGTTCGGTTGAGGCCTGATCGAATATAGGGCGGGCTCCAGTGTTTTAGGCCCGCCCACGCTCAGGCCCGCGCCTAGCCCGACACTATTTGGTCGAGTGCGGGCTGGGTTCAGTCATGTCGGATGCATAGTAAACAACCCTAGCGAATAATGGTAGCTAAGTATTTGCTACGACATTCAAAAATGGATTTGAGCTACGAGAGGGTGACATGCATTTGTGAGTGATAAACCATGGAATAAGATCACTATTTTAACTTGGTGCAACACAAAAGTTTGCAGTTATTATTGAGCTGCTAACAAGAGAGATATTCTTGCTGAGAAATATAGATATATGGCAATCTTTTAGTTTGAGGATTTGAGAATTGTGGAAGATATCTTTCTCCTGAGGATTACAACAATCTTGATCCCTTTTTCTTTTGTCTATTCATAGTTTTTTTCCATTTCCATTAGAATTATGTTTTTTATTCATTAGTTTAATTAGTCCATTACTCCCTTAAGTAGAACTGAATTCTAAATTGATCTTTAGAGTTTATTTCGTTCTATACTAGTCTTGAGGAATTCTTTGTGTCATGTAGTGATCATTCTTTCAACTTCATTGGCTCCGTTAACTAAATAAATTCTATGTTAGTAACGAAGACATGTTGCTACCAATTACAAACAATCATATGTTCCAAAGTCACCCTAACTACTAAGTTAGACTGATAGTTGTTAATTAAAAATCCACATCAAATAGACTATGCCACCTGGACCTAAAATGTCATGTTGGTCGTTGCTTGCGATTGGTGGTAACGTGGCCTCGTTAACTACATTAAATTTATTATGTTAATTAGAGAGTCAATTGAGTTGACGAAATAATCACTTTAAGACACAAAAGAGTCTCCAAAGACTTTTATAGAACAAAATAAAGTTTAAGAACCAATTTGAAATTCGACTATAAAAACTAGTGGACTAATAAAGCTTTATTCATTTGATAATTTTTTTTCTTTATTATGCCCCCTTCGGTAGCATCTGATTTTCCTATATGCTTTGACGGCTTTCTCTGACTTCCAATGCTATAGAACTCTTTAGGACGCTTTTGGAATAAGAATGAGAGACATATATGTTTTCCAAACAGGTTCCTAAATTGATCCATGCTAGAGTACACCTAGAAATGGCTGAGGGCAGGCTGTGGCGACTACTACTAATTCTTTTGAATCTGAGCCTTCCCCATACCGGATCATTTATGACGTTCATTGTGCCCTGGCAATTCAGACATAACAGATCCATATATCTGTTTAGAACTCAGAAAGAGATGAATGGTAATAAAGGAATGAAGTTTGGGTAAGCCAATGGTCAATCAATCTAGTTTTCGTACGGCTATAGACCATGTTTGTTAATTTCGGAACAATTTTCTAGAGCATGGCCTGACAGGCTCACAAAGGTTCATGTCCTCCTAAAGGGTTATTTTTAAAGTGGTGTTTGAGAGCTAAAATTTTAGATTTCCAAAATTTACACCATAATAAAATAACTCTTCAAAATTATCTATCTCCGCATCAAATCATCACTTTTTACTCCAAATAAATATAAAAAATTCATTTAAATCATTTCTCTCTTCACTTTTTCACCAACTCTAGCACCCCAACATTTTAAACATCTCAACATGCTCTGTCACTTTTCACTCCAAATAAATATAAAAAATTCATTTACATCATTTCTCTCTTCACTTTTTCACCAACTCCAATACCCCAACATTTTAAACACCTCAACATGCTCTGTCACTTATCAGTCACATGCTCTATTATGTCATTCTCCATTTGCAAGCCAAAAAAAAGAACGCACTCCTATAAGCTTTCTTTAAATTTGGTACCATCTAAATTCTTTGAAAAAAATGAATTTGAACCCTCTAATTACTAATGCAATTTCAAATTTTTTAACACATTACGTCCACGAATTTTCAAATTTCATCAATTTGTGCCCTTAAAAAAAATCTAACAATCAAACTCGTGCCTCGTGAATGAGCCACATGACACAATTCGAACCCTCAGATTTTATTTTAAGACGCAATTTGATTAATTGTGTAAATTGAACAGCTGAATGTGTCCAGATTAGTAATTTAGATCCTTACTTGAAACTATATTGATAGTTAGAAGACTTAAAGTGACTTTTTTTCCAAATTCTTTTCTTCGAATGTCCTGTTTTAGAATTCCCACTTTCGAAAAGCAGCAGCTTGACTTCCACGGGCTTTTCCCCAGAGGTCATTGCTAGAGGCGGCAGACAAAAGGTGAGATGAAAATATTTCTTCTTGGATATTTGCAATGCCACGGCCTGCCATTCACAAGGGGACAGGAAAGCAATGAGAAGGGGTTTACATGTGGCAATCTTGCAAACTGTACTGTAATATTCAAAGCTTTCTTTCATCTACCCTCCCAGATAACCAAATGCAGCGGATGGCTTAAATCCTCTTTGTCGCTTCTCTGAGAAATGCAGTTAACATTTGAAGCGCATCATCAATGAGATATCCAAGAAAGGGCTGAAACTATAAAAACACACGGTAGAGATACTGAGAAAGCTCGGAAAGGGACTACGATAGGTCCACGATAGGTCCCCGACAAGTGCACATAATATATGGACAAAACTAAACAGTCAAGAAGATATATCCTAAATTACCTGTTATGTTGTGGTTGCAAGATCAAATCCAAGTCCAATAGATCCAATATCTGACTCAGAGGAGTAAGAAAGATAAGCATTGAATCAAAAGTATAGTCCCAAGAGTCATCACCCGTTTCCTCCTCAAAATGAACCATTCTAGGCAGAACACCCTAAAGGTCCAGCCAGGACCAATGACCTGGTTCAACCTGTCCTCGCTGATACCGTGAAAAATCATGCAGGTTGAGAAGAGAGAACTGTTGGAGGAGGTCCGCAATGCTGTTTGTCCACCTGTTCCTGTTTGTGACCTGCTTGATTTTTATAACAGGTTCCTCTTCACTACTGTGAACACTTCATTGCCCAAAACATTGCTGGTGGTACAAAGAACTTCCATTTGCCTAATGTGTTAAGAAACTGACTCTAGGCTCGTATATTTTCCATGTTCTAGGCAAAGTTCAACAGCAAGGCCAGGTCCAACTCATTTGGACATTGAGCGGAGGCTAGAAACAACACTAGCCCAAGCTGCTGAAACCCAACAAAGAGTGAGAGATTTGCTTCCAGGTCCACAGCCGACTTCCTCAGGAACATCGAACCCTAGTATTATACGAAGAAGTCTTGCCTCTCAAAGAGAACTGTAGCACAGAACTTGTGTCTTCTCGTATTTGTTGTCCTGCTGTTCTAAATTAGTCTCACAAAATCTCCCTTGCAGGTCCTCAAGTCAGCTTACCACACATGCCAAGTGGACTTCAGTCGATGATTGATGAAATGGTACCAGGAAAAGCTGCAGGCATTGCCAATCAACAACGGGTGCAAATTTCCTCTTAGGCTCATCTGCCAAAATCATCTGCAAGGGTGGAATATGATCCATTGGCACAAATTCAAGCTGGTTCGCGAAGACCATCTGCAAGGAATGTAATGGATCAAGGGGCACGAACTCAAGTTCATCTGCAAGGGTTGAATATGATCTATTGGCACAAAGTCAAGCTGGTTTGCAAAGACCATCTGCAAGGGACATAGTAGATCAAGGGGCTCAAACTCGAGCCATTGCCCATGGCAAAAAGGTGCTAGATTACTGGGACATAGATCCTCTGCTCAGCACATTTCTAAACCTGGACCAAGCTCAATATCCACATGACCATCCATTCTTACTCTCCCTCCACTGGTATGAAAAGCCTTTTTTTATTATTTTTTTCTGAAGCTGTCTCCAAATATCTAACTCAAAATACACTTGTCCAGCTCCTTGGCTGGGTTTCACAGTAGGACCGGACGCAAGCACATTACCCCCAGCTGGTGAGTCTGCAAAACATTTGCATCTGCCTCTTAAAAATTATCAATCCAACACTAGCTTTATCAAACTAATGTTTTGTAGCTTCATATCTGAGTTCAGATGCAAGACAAACACAAGCTCAAATTGAACCTATACAAGGCTCACGTTACCAGAAGCTCAAGTTGCTAATATTAATCAGAGGGAAGTTACTCATTCATCACCTATAGAAAATCTAGGTAGTGCCCAAATAAATAAAAAACCAAAGACAGCAGCAGTAGATCTTCAACCAAGCATCCACGTACAACGTCTTCTAAAACTAACAGTGGCCACGTAGTGTCCGAGCAATCAACAGGGAAATGAATGCTGAGAAATCAGGTCAGTATGAAAAGTTTCTTCTTACTATATGCATGTGGAAGCTGTCTCCAAATATCTAACTCAATATACTTTTCCAACTCCTTGGGCCAGTTTCCATAGAAATGGACCCACCTACAGACGTTAAAGCAAAAGGTTGGAATTCTCCCGCAGCTAAAGGATCTGCAAAACTTCTGTGTCCCTGGTAAACATTTTCAAGCTGACACTAAACATCATCTAACTACTGTCTTGTAGCTTCGCATCTGAGTTCAGCTGCAAGACTAATAAAAGCTTAAATTGAACCTATACCAAGGCTCACATTATCAGAAGCTCAAGTTGCTCCTACTAATCAGAGGACAGTTACTCATCCATCAATGTTTAGAAAATCTGGCTAGTGCAGCAGATCTTCAACCAAGTGCATCCACATCAAATATCTTCCCAAACATACAGTGGCCTGGTAGTTCCGACCAGCAACACCGAGATGAATGCTGAGAAATCAGGGAATCTAAGAAAGGCTGAAACAGGCGTAAGATATCTAAGCAAATTCTTGCACTTCAAATTTGCTCCAGTTATACAGGGCGGCATCAAATTTTTACTTCAGTTATATGAGGCAGCATCATGTATTGTTAATAATTATGCTGGGATGTAACCACATTATGCTTTAGGATTTTCCCCTCTTGCCTAAACAAACAGAAGTTTTAGAAACACAGAACCTTCTATTATGCATGTTATTGTATGTTGCTTTGTTCGTCAACAATGTTACAGCACTCTTGATTTTGTCTCACAGCAATGAATCTATCAAATTTGCGAAGTCTTGATGCCATAAACAGAGAGCCATGGCGGAAAAGAGAGATACGAATCATAGAAATCCAGATGCAAAAGGCAAAAGCTGAGATACATGGCAAGGTGGTTATGTGAAAACAATGAAGGAGTCAGGAAAAGGTGCATCAGAAGGTGAACAGGATGTAACCAAATATATGAAATATAGAGATCTCTAGACAGACAGGGCATAGTAGAAGAGGTGGATGAAGTGACATGGATAGTTATTGGCACTTCTCATGAAAGAAGTGGAAGGGAAAAAAAAACGATGAAGAGAAATTACCTAATATTAAGTTTGGTTAAATGTCACAATTAGCTTATTTGTAAAGCTAATCTGATGTGGTTGCAATCATATTGGTGCCTGTAACAAGTGCTTAAGTAATAAATTACAAATATCATCTTCCCCTACTTATACTTCCATAGAACTTTCAGTAGTGTCGCCTCTTTCTGCAGAAAAAGTCAATGCACTTTCAAAAATGAGATTATATCTATCCACTGTGATGACAATTTTTTTCCTGTGAGAGCTGTTTTGTGATCAAATACAACAAATGAGTATATGAAAATCCTGAACTTCCTTGTGAATAATAACAAAAACAATACTTCCTTCTTTTGCCAGAGAAAGTTTTCTTGATGCTAATCAAGTAACTCAAACCATATTCACATGTATTCATCAATTACTTTTCTCCGATGAAGATCTATCAATTTATCTCTGAATTTTAACAAACTTTGTCTTTCCCCTCATTTCACTTATAATATCGTGTAAGTATCAATATCACTTGTTCTGAGGTATCCTTGCCTTCCAAAGAGACCTTGCGGTCAACTTCTGAATCCTCTGATCAATCTAGCGTGCCTCCTTTCTCCAATCCCTTGTTTTGCAAAGTTGCTCATAACTTTTGATGGACATTCCTTTTATCTAGGGTAACTAATCATTTGGTATACTTGTTGGATTTGAACATAAGATCAATCTAGAACCCACTATTCTTCTACCACCTAAGACCTATCTAAACCCTACCCCTTTCTTCAGTCCCCACTCAAACACCAAACTTATTTACTTTATTTATTTAGACAGAAAATACATTTTCATTTGCTTCTCAATGGTGAAAATTTGAGTTTTATTTGTTAAATTCTCCATCCTCATTTAGTCATTTTATTTATATGGGGAGTACCTTTTCCACCAACGCCCACCACTGTGTAACTAGCTCTTTCTTCTGCTCCTTAGAAAATGGAGGGGGAAAGAACAAGGAGTTGTTTATTCTTGTTGTCCTTAAAATATAGCAAAAGAGAATATCCCATGTCCGGAACTCAACACCTAAGAGCACTAAACTAGTGTAAAAGGCTTCATCTGGTAGAGTTAGTTTCTTCAAGTTTTCAATAGCAAAAGATTGCTCAGGGAAAAAAGAGAAGTTAACCAGTCCACAAGAACCAAGAGTGTTAATCATACGTCTCAGCAACCAATATAAAATAAGCAAGGAAAACAATGAATTCTTGCAAGCAACTGCTAGCAGATACATAGAAAAGTTCATGCTCATCTATCTTCAGTCGTCAATACTTATATGTTGGCATCTCAGACTCGTTTATTTCTTCCATGACAATATCTTCGAACTATAAATATTTTTTCTTTTCCTTTGTCGTCATCTTTTTCTATTATTCTTTCCTTCTTTTTGGTTTTTGGGTCAGTCTATGTTGAACTACTTATTTGGCTGCTATCAATACAATATAATGTAAAAGAAAACAATGGAAAATGTAAGGGTGACTCATTCTGGAAAAAGAGGGCACCAATTCAATTAATTGAATAGGCTCCGCTGTCCGTGCTGCGGCAGCGGGGGAGGGAGCAGAAAAAGAAAGAAAAATCCCTCATCTTGACCTGACCATAGAAATTCAAACCTGTGAATTCATGACAGTTAATATTTCTACAAGTCACAGCTAAGGGAAATGGGACATAGGTTTATGCCTTCCAACATAGGTTTATGCCTTCCAGCTCACAGCTCACAACATAAGACACAAGACAACTTGGCCAACCAAAAGAATTAAAGGACAGTGATAATTCAGTTTATGCATTACTGAATAAATCCTATTGTACACATTTAGAAGAAGAATCACTTGTACAAGTAAGTTATGTGCATATCTCAGTAAAGAATGACCTGTACACTTTTCTCCTCAAAACTAGGGCTTCCCCAACTCTGACCGAGTCCTTTCAGCAGATTCAATCAGATTTTGAATCTCCTTCACATGGCTAGTCATCCCTTTGCCTGAATAAGCTTTAATCATGGTTCTATAAGTAATACCATCAGGCTTACAGCCTTTCTGTTCCATCATGTCAAGCACTCCCTTCATCTCTGCAAAGCATCCGATCCTCCCATACGCATCCACCAAACAATTGAAAAACACAGTATCCAGCACTACATCTGAATTCTCAATAAAACGCAAAACACCACCAATCTTTTCAGGTTTACCAGCTAGCCCATATGCCCTAACAAGTGAGCAAAGTGTAACACAGCATGGCTTGATCCTTTCTGATCGCATTAACCTAAACAAATACTCCATCTGTTTCAAATCCCCAGCCTTCCCAAATGCGTCTATGACCACATTGTAGGTAACAATCGTCCAAGAGTAATGATATTTCTGCATGTATTCCATCACAGAACTCATTTTGTCATAATCTCCAGCTTTTCCATAGGAATCTAAGAGAATGTTGAAGGTCCGAATGTCCGGTTGGAGCCCAGCAGTTTGAAATTTCTCGTAACACTTCTCCATGATTTCTATCTGCCCGCTGCTGCCAAAGGCTCTGAGGGTGGAGTTCATGGTCCAAACATCAGGTTCAGCACCCCGTTCATGAAGCATTTCCATAAGTATTGATTCCATCTCTGCAAACCTGGTAAGTAATATAAAGAATAAGTTACTCTAAGAGATTGAAGCATAATGTCACGCGTCAGCTAGCTGCCAAGTACTTAAGCCAAAAAAAAAATGTATGGAAAACAAGCCAATAATATTCCTAAGCTTGGTCGAGTGGAGAAGAGGGTTTGATGTCGTGGGAAGTGATAAAGGCGAAGCAGCAGTTACCATGGCCAAAGCAGTCCTGCGGGTGAGGTAGCAGTTTACAGTCAAAGTGGAATTGATGGGTGGTGCTCTTTGTACACCTTTTCTCTGTCCATCCAGAGAAACAGAAGCTACCGAAAGGGAAAAAAAAAATACTAAAATTTCCTATCTTATCACATATGCTCACTACCTGAGGTACACTTAGGAATTTATGTTATTAAGCCCCCTTCTCTTCTTGGACACCAGATGGCACATGCAGACGTCATGAAAGAGAGAGAGAGAGAGAGAGAGAGAGAGAGAGAGAGAGAAATTGGCAAGATACCTTCTGGCCTTTCCATAGGCATCGATTAGGGTATTGTATGTGACTGTGTTGGGTTGGATTCCCTGAGCTTCCATGTCAGAAAGCAGGTCCTGCACTTTGTCCCAGGCAAAATTTTGAAGACATGATTTTATGAGGATCGAGTAAGTCTGCACATCAGGCTGACAATCAGGAGTATTCTTCATATGGTTTAGGAGGAAAAAAGCTTTGTCCAAGAGACCACTCCTACTGTAGGCAGATAACAGAGCAGTGTAGGATTCATGGTTCACAACACAACCTTCAGTAATCATGGCTTGAAAGACTTCACGAGCTTTTTCAGGTTGCTTACATTTTCCAAGCATCACAATTAACTTTATGTACACACCAGAGTTAGGCCTGTACCAGAGCTGCTCACGTAATAGTTCAAAAACCTGTAAATACAAAAGATACCTTGTATGACTACTGTAGAAGTTGGATAGTTATACAGAAATCAAACCTCAATCTAGAAAGGACTAAGAAACCTTAAACAGGTAAATAAAATACATTTATTGAAAATTATATCTAATGTTATCATTTAAGTTCTCAGGTAAAACTTCAATATTATAATTTAAATGCACTTTCTGCTTTTCTCTAATGAAACTCCATATGTGGTTTCCCCAATCTTTTTTTTTTTTATGTCCAAAATAGTTTGTTTTTGTTAATTTTTTTCTGGATGAATAGATTCCAGAAAGATAGTTTCATTTTTTCTTGTTCTTCCTTTTCTTGAAGGGGTTAGTAATTCATTCCTTCTTCCTCCCT
Organism: Morella rubra; assembly: GCA_003952965.2. Classification (NCBI taxonomy): domain Eukaryota; kingdom Viridiplantae; phylum Streptophyta; class Magnoliopsida; order Fagales; family Myricaceae; genus Morella; species Morella rubra. The sequence continues at coordinate 64,902 of RXIC02000460.1, read as the reverse complement.
TCGGAAAGATACTCTGGGTCTCAAAAGTTAGAGAACACGGAACAAAAAACTCTAAAGCCTTGAATCAATTCAGTAACTTGAATCAATTCAGTAACTTCTCTCAAGCTTTTCCGGGGAAAAAAATATCCTGACCGTTAACAAAAGATGGTATTAAGCTTAGGAACCTAAAATCCTTTATTTTCTCAGGCCCCGAATAGACCAAACTCCAACATCAAAAACCGCAACCTTAGTTGGTCCAATAGACTTTCTGAGCAACCAAACGCAGCACAACTCCTACCCAAACAATAACAACTAGAAATCCATTTTTCCTAAACAATAACTAAATGCAATTTGATCCAAAGTATCCCCAATAATTTTGTCTTCAGGCCTTTAGAATCCCACTTACGCATTCCAAAATACAGCAAAACGTTTTGACAGACCTTGAGAGCAGACTCCCAACGCAAAGCGGCGATTCTCTCGTGAAGGGCTTCAAGCACAGTCCTGGGAAGCAGCCTCTTGGAGTTGGTAGGGCCTTTCTTCTTCTCAATAAGGGCCTTCGTGGCCTCTCGTCGCAGTATCACAGAGATTGCTTTCTTCGACGCTGTTTTCCTGTTCACCTCCTCTCTCCTCTCCCTGGCTTCCCGCTCCTTTTGCTTGTCTACGTCTCTTAGTCTTCTTTCGCTAATCCCTGTCAAAGTCAGCGCATTGGGTTTCTCCGGGTTAGAATTAGAGGTGATGCAAGAAGAAGAAGAAGAAACGGGTGATTTGGGCTTTGATTCAGGTATGGATTGTGACAGTGCGGGTACGGTTTTAGTGGCCGGTCGTTGATGAAACGACGACAAAAATGGGTGGTTGGGACTGGAGACCGAAGCCATGGATTTGACAGTCTGCGTTGAAGAAGCTGAGCGACTTCTGGGGAGTTATGAGGAAACACACCGTACTATCTTTTTGGTTCTTTTTTGGCCCCGTCTTTTTGTTCTTATTGTGTTTTTTCTCAGAAGATGTTCATTGTATTTATGATATATATAAATTATAAAATTTACTAACAGAATATATTCAAATGTTAATATAAATCAATAATTTCTGTATATATATTAATAAATTTTTACATTACTTAAAAATTTTTAAAATACTTTAAATTTTAAAAATTTTACAAAAACTAGCATCCCCTTAATCTATTTAAAATTTTAAGTTGATAAAATAATTGAATCATTATTTTTTATTATAATAAATATAAAAATTTATTTAAATTATTATTTTTTTATTAATTTTAATATTCAAAATTTTAACTATCTAAAATTTTATCATTCAAACACACCAAAAATTGGAACAAGCCCTTCCAAAAAAAATACCTAAACATCAACCCCAGGAAAAAAGAAAGAAAAAGAATAAGCTAAATTCATAAAACTAAAAATTAAAAAATTAAGGAGAAAATACAAATTTTCACCTACAAACTGCTCTAAATTTTATATTTTACACCATAAATTATTATATTTAAATTTTCACCTACAAACTGTCTACTATATCTTAATACTTTACTGTCTCTATAAAATTTTTTTGACTAAATAACGGCAATATCTTTTGTTTATCTTTTTTTTTTTGGTCTAAACATCTTCAATTTCTTTCATATCTGTACACCATGTTACTTCATTTGTTGGTTTCTTGTTTGTTTCCCACTGGAGCTCAAGGATTGTACACTTCCATTCTGTTTTTCGTACATTCGAACTCAATGGGGATGAAAAAAAAAAAAAACTCAATGGGGGCATTTGACCGCATATGAAAATATTGTTCCAAGAAAGATCAGACCGACATATGGCTGGCCAGCGTAGATGGGAAAAAGCAAGGTGGTGGAGACAAGAGGGAGGTGGTGGCGAGTACTATCTCTTCTCCAACTCTATACGAGAGCACTTCAAGTCTTTACTTACCCTGTCTATGGCTTGCAAGCGAACCTGACGTGATGCAGCCGTGGCTCTTCTGCATAACTCTGGAACAAATCGCGCTAACAAGGGAGAAATTTTTGAGTAAGCCACTATTTTTATGCTGTCTATCACGCATTATACTTTTTTTTTTTTTTTTCTAAGCACGCATTATACCTTTTGTTTGTGACAGTTTGATGGTTTCTGTCTATCAGTCTCTCTCATGTCACATTCTCCATTTGCTTGTCCAAAAGAAATTGAAGTCCTTTAATTTGTTTTCCAAATCTGTTTCATTTCTGTTTCTGTAATAGGTGATCTTCTGAAATTCCCTCCATCTGGAAGGGCATGCCGCTGGACATGCACAGGATTCGACAGGTGAGATGGCACAAGTAGAAATAGTTCTTCTTTTGTATTTGTTTTTTGAATTTCAAAATATCCTCTGCACAGTAAGCTCACTGAAGACCTTTTATAAGGAAAAAGAACCCGAAGAAAACATACTAAATTATTTAGCAAGATGAGTTATTGGCTGTCTTGGGGAGTGCACGTTTTGCTGTGTTAGCGAATGAAACACTCAAAAAGAAGTCATTTAACTTGAAGTTGGTATTTCATAAGGGAGAGATTATGAAAAATCATTCAGAGTACCGCCTTGGCCACCTTTTCTGCTGGTAGGTGCACTTAAAAATCTTATAGGTTAACTCATTGTTCCATGCAACCAGAGGCGGAGCCAGGGGGTGCGGGTGGGGGTGGCCGCCCCCACTGGCTCCAAAAATCTTTTAATTTTTTTTTTTTTTAAGAAGCAGGCCTGCCCCCATTGGCCCAGGCCTGCTTCCAGGGCCAGTGGGGGCAGGACGGGGCCAACGGGGGCGCACCCATTGGCCCAGTCCTGTGTGGCCTACTTCATTATTTTTTTTTTCAAAATCAGAGGGTGAATCGTCGCCGTTTCACCTTTTGATTTTGAAAAAAAAACTCATGCCTCCGGCCTCTCTTTCTCTCTCTCACACTCTCTGCGATCTCTCCAAAACTCCGGTTCTCCCTCAACCCTCACGCCTCTCTCTCACTCATTGCTGCTGCTGCCATTGCCCTGCCCGGCGTCCGCCGACGCCGCCCAACCAAGGTAAGCCCATTGCCCACCATTTCTCTCATTCTCTTTTTTTTTTTTTTTTGAATGCCGAATAGAGCATCAAGCTTTAGGAATATCTGTTTGAGAAGAATTGAAAAAGTTGAGAAGTATAGAAGAAATATGGATGCATAGGAGTATGCTCTATTATTTAGGAATATTTGTTTAATAAAAAGTTTGATGCTATTATTTCATAGTGCTATTATTTAGGAATTTTGCTATTATTTCAAAATGGTACTCCTAAAGCATAGTGCATCAAGCTTTTTATTATTTCAGAAATACTGATGCTATTTCTTCTATCTTTTTATTATTGATCCACCAAATAGTGCAAAAACCATATTCTTAATGATCCAAAAAAAGAAAGCACCAACAAGTTGAAGTTACTAGTACATAAGGTATCTTTGTATCTATTCTGCCATGCTACAATAATTGTGGTGCCTACATAACCATTTTGATGCTTTAGTTAGAATGAGCTTTTTGTTTTTAATTTTTAGTGGTTCTTTTTCAGGAAAAGAAATTTTGGTGTGGTTATAGTTTCCCTTCTCTTTTGAGAAGGTTGCTAGTTGATAAACTGTTTTCAGGTCGCTAGTACCTTTTGTTACTTTCATTACCTCTAGACTATTTAGTTTAATTTAATTTTTCAATTTAGCCATTTAGGGTAACTGGGTTTTGTTCTGTTCTTTTTAGATAATTGAGCGATTTTTGATAAAAAAAAAAAAAGCCATGAAGTATGGAGTCGTCTAGTACTCCTAATGTGGCTACCACTTCTAATGAGGATTCTAGTTCGAAAAGACATGGCCCTTTGTTGAGTTCGGATGATATTATTTCTAACTCAGGGTTGCGTAAATCTATTGACTCGTATGATGCTAGGATTCAGGATCAAGTCCGTAGAGAGTACTTGACCAAAGGTGCTTTTCAACCTTGTGGCCATGTTTTTCCCAAGAAGAAATTTGGGAAGGATTTGAGAGGTTTTAGGGAGATGTGGTACAAAGATTATCCATGGTTAGAATATAGCGTATTAGAGGATGCAGCTTATTGTTTGTGGTGTTATCCATTTAGGCAACCTAAATGAGCATAATCCGGGAGAGATGTGTTTATATCTAAGGGATTTGATAATTGGAAAAAGGCGCTGGAGAGATTTAATGAACATGTTGGCAGACATGATAGTGCTCACAATGAAGCTAGACAAAAATGTGAAGCATTCATAAATCAGCGACAAAGTGTGTCACACATATTATCAGCACATAAGCACAAGCAAGAGAATGTTTATTGCATTCGATTAACAGCGGTTTTAGATTGCATTTGTTTTCTTTTGGGGCAAGGATTAGCTTTTCGTGGTCATGATGAGTCCGAGGTTCATTGAGGAAGGGCAATTTTCTTGAAGCTTTTGAAATGGTACAGCTTACGAAAAAAAGGTTGCTAAGACAATTAACTAATGCTCCTGGAAACAACCAAATAACTTGTCCAACTATTCAATGCTTGTCGTTGAACACTTGCTACTTTCCAAAGAGTCTTATGTTTATGAGTCTGATGATCAGTGAAGGAGCAAATGACAGTGGATTAAATATTTGGCAAAAGTGGATTTTTTTCTCTTATGGTTTATGAGTCTCGAGATAGATCAGTGAAGGAGCAAATGGCAGTGGTTTTGAGATATTTTGGACAGGTGATTGGTTTCTTGGTGTAACATGTTACTGACACATGCTCACAATCTTTAAAAACTGCTATAGACAAATTGTTTGCAAGACACGGGTTATCAATATCCAGATTGAGAGGTCAAGGGTATGATGGGGTATCAAACATGCGAGGCGAGTTCAATGGATTGAAGTCGCTCATTTTGAGTGAGAATCGTTCTGCTTTCTATATCCATTGTTTTGCTCATCAACTTCAACTGGCTGTTGTAGCTATTGCAAAGAATAATTTACAAGTTGGTGATTTTTTTAACTATGTTTCTATGATTGTAACTATGGTTAGAGCTTCTTATAAAAGGAAATATATTCTTCGGCAATCCCAACATGAGAAAATAGTGGAGCAATTAGAGAATGGAGAGAAATCTAGTGGAGGGGCAAAAATCAAGAAACCAGTCTCGTACGACCAGGTGATACTCCTTGATTACTATATCTCATTATAATACTTTAGACTATTCAGTTTTTTTCTTTATTTATAAGTTTTTAATTCCCATAATATTGTAGGTGATACTCGTTGGGGTTCACACCATATAACAATACTCCGTCTCTTTAGTATGTGGTCAGCAGTATTGGAAGTGCTTGAAGGTATAAAAAAGGATGATACTCTCTCAGATCAAAGATCCATTGCTAGGAGTTTAATGGATAAGATAGAAACATTTGAGTTTGTATTCACTATGCATTTGTTGAGAAACATAATGGGAATTACTAGTGAATTGTCACTGCATTACAACGAAAGGATCAAGACATTGTTAATGCTATGTCTTTGGTAAGAGTTGTGAAAACACGGTTGCAAGATTTGAGGGAGATGAGATGAGATGGGATGAATTTTTTGAAGAAGTGAAAACTTTTTGTGAGACTAATGCCATTGTTGTGTCCAATATGGAAGACATTGTACAAACTCGTAGTTCGAGGCGTGGAGGGCAAACAATTACTTATTGGCATCATTTTCGTGTGGAAGTGTTTTGCCAAGTTATTGATTTGATTTCTCAGGAGATGGATAATCGTTTCAATGAAGCAAATACGGAACTACTTCTTTGCATAGCATGTTTTGATCCAAGGAACTCATTCAAGGCATTTGATCATACTAAGTTACATCGTCTTGCTCAATTTTATCCAGATGATTTCTCAGCAATTGAACTTATACTACTTAGAGATTAGCTTCAGACCTACATTCAAGGTGTTAAAAGCAATGATGATTTTTCTGGGATTCAGTGGCAAGAATATTGTATTTCCATTGGTTTATCGTCTTATTGAGTTAGTATTGGTCTTACCGGTTGGACTGCAACCGTTGAGAGAGTGTCCTCTGCAATAAAGATTATTAAGACTGATTTGCAGAATAGGATGAGAGATGAATGGATGAATGATAGCATGGTAGTATACATTGAGAGGGAAATTTTTTACACTATTGAGAACGAAGCTATTTTACAACATTTTCAGAATATGAAGGCGTAGGATTTAATTACATCTATCAGTATTAGCAAATAGTTCAGTAAGTGTATTTCATATTTTTAATGTTTTTAGTTTTTAATTTGCGATATTGTAATTTTAAGATACTTTTTACATTATGTGAAATTTTTTTTTGTAATTTTACCTTAGAAATTCGACCCCACTCATTTTATATCCTAGATACGCCACTGCATGCAACTTCCACTTAGAGTAATCAATTTATAATTCAATATTTTTTCAGTCTTGCTATATCTAACTACTGGGCATTCTGCACCGAGGATACCAGCGCCAGGAGCCACACTTGTTGCACTTCAAATCTTTGCCTCTGGAAATCCACCGGTCAGTGCCTAGAGCTTTAACTATTTCTCTAATGAGACATAGATCTGTCCCCTAAGCTCTGGATTCTGGAATATACTTTCTTTTCAGCCTTTCTTCAAAGTTCAACAGAAACAACGGATCAAAGCACAAGGGAGCTTTGGACCAAGTCTACCCCCGTCACCAGCCCAACCATTTGGACCTCCGAACTGCCCCTCCACTGGTCAGGGCCGAAAAGCTGTCATTCTTTCTCTAATGTGACATAAAGCTCCCCATGTAACGATTTCTTTTCTCAGCTGTTCCTCAAAGTTCAACTGAAAGACCAGACCAAGTACAGGGGAGCTTTGGATCAAAGCTACCCGTGTCAACAGCTAAAGGTACTCATCATAAACCCACTCCTGCTTCATCTAAAAATTTTATTCCAGCACAAGTGGCGATTAGAACTGGGTTTGTGTCAAAAAGATGAACGTATTGTTATACCACAGACAGTGGACCAATTATTAAGGGATGTTCATTTTCTTAAAAATTATAAAATTTATTTTTGATAGAATTGGGAATATTTATATAAATTTGAGTTTTATAAATTTTAATGTAAAAATTTGTGAAAAGTTTTAAAGATATTTTTTTTATTAAAATTTATAAAAAAGTATAGAAATAAATAATTTGATGTAATTATTTAATAAAAAATATTAAAATTAAATGAAAAAGTACAAAAAAAATTTTATAATTTTTTTTTATAAAAAATTATTTAAATTTGTTTGAAAATTATTGAAAATGGTGTAAAAAGTATTAATATCAAAATGCACGAAAGTCCACCGTTTGAAATTACTGCAAACTTTCTCTGACTCCGAACAGAGAAAGTCAGCTTGAGATTTAAGAATTAACAGCGATTTTTTCTGTGTCTCTGAACTCTGAGTTAGGACTGGGTTAATGATTTTTATAGGCTTTTAAACAGAGGAGAAAAGTACGCTTGTGATTTAAGAAACAAGGATGAGCTAGTCATCTTGAGTTTTAAGAACCAATGCAAAGAAAGTGAGCTTGAGATGAACGAATCGACGGGGAACTTCATCCGTCCCTCCAGCTTCGTCGCTGATTCTGTGTTCCGGTTACAAAACAAGTATACATATAGGAAACTTTGCTTTGTTTTCTTTTTTTAATCAAAACAGGTAGGACTCATCTAAGAAATATTCTATCAAAATAGTTCAGTAAGTAGTTGACTACAAGTGTTAATTTATTTTTAATGCTTTAATTTACCAAAAAGGATTTATCTTTTTACATAAATAATTTTATCTTAGAAATTCGATATCCTAGATACGCCACTGCATGCAACTTCCACTTAGAGTAATCAATTTATAATTCAATATTTTTTCAGTCTTGCTATATCTAACTACTGGGCATTCTGTACCGAGGATACCAGCGCCAGGAGCCACACTTGTTGCACTTCAAATCTTTGCCTCTGGAAATCCACCGGTCAGTGCCTAGAGCTTTAACTATTTCTCTAATGAGACATAGATCTGTCCCCTAAGCTCTGGATTCTGGAATATACTTTCTTTTCAGCCTTTCTTCAAAGTTCAACAGAAACAACGGATCAAAGCACAAGGGAGCTTTGGACCAAGTCTACCCACGTCACCAGCCCAACCATTTGGACCTCCGAACTGCCCCTCCACTGGTCAGGGCCGAAAAGCTGTCATTCTTTCTCTAATGTGACATAAAGCTCCCCATGTAACGATTTCTTTTCTCAGCTGTTCCTCAAAGTTCAACTGAAAGACCAGACCAAGTACAAGGGAGCTTTGGATCAAAGCTACCCGTGTCAACAGCTAAAGGTACTCATCATAAACCCACTCCTGCTTCATCTAAAAATTTTATTCCAGCACAAGTGGCGATTAGAACTGGGTTTGTGTCAAAAAGATGAACGTATTGTTATACCACAGACAGTGGACCAATTATCAAGGGATGTTCATTTTCTTAAAAATTATAAAATTTATTTTTGATAGAATTGAGAATATTTATATAAATTTGAGTTTTATAAATTTTAATGTAAAAATTTGTGAAAAGTTTTAAAGATATTTAATTTTTATTAAAATTTATATAAAAAGTATAGAAATAAATAATTTGATGTAATTATTTAATAAAAAATATTAAAATTAAATGAAAAAGTACAAAAAAAAAATTTTATAATTTTTTTTTATAAAAAATTATTTAAATTTGTTTGAAAATTATTGAAAATGGTGTAAAAAGTATTAATATCAAAATGCACGAAAGTCCACCGTTTGAAATTACTGCAAACTTTCTCTGACTCCGAACAGAGAAAGTCAGCTTGAGATTTAAGAATTAACAGCAATTTTTTCTGTGTCTCTGAACTCTGAGTTAGGACTGGGTTAATGATTTTTATAGGCTTTTAAACAGAGGAGAAAAGTACGCTTGTGATTTAAGAAACAAGGATGAGCTAGTCATCTTGAGTTTTAAGAACCAATGCAAAGAAAGTGAGCTTGAGATGAACGAATCGACGGGGAACTTCATCCGTCCCTCCAGCTTCGTCGCTGATTCTGTGTTCCGGTTACAAAACAAGTATACATATAGGAAACTTTGCTTTGTTTTCTTTTTTTAATCAAAACAGAACCACTTTATTCAAAAATTCTCTAAACCACATCCAACAAACAATGAAAATAATAACTAAGGCAGATCAAATCCTTTATACAACCAAATCAGACTCTTTAGAAGCTCTGGTTTAAATGGGTAGTCGTCAGAAATGCTTCTAGCAGCAATCCAACGTGCCAAGGTAGTTCTTTCAGTCCCTTTTTATTAGATCCATCTGAACCGGCAGTATCTATTGACTATGTTCGCCATGGGGGAAGGTCTTCGTTGTAGTCATCCTGACAAGAAGAAATGAGAGAAAATTCTATGTGGGTTAATGTGGATTGGTTGGAACCCCTAGGCAGGCAAAAAGACAATTCTAATAGTGCTTTTTTGTTTTCCTTTGATTATGTATGTGATTGTCGGTTGAAATTGGAGACAAACCAGACAAGAGATTGAAAGACATTCGAGTTTTTAAATTGGTCAAAAGCTCCTCTAATTGCTAGCTAGTACTTGCTATGAGTCTATGACATAATTATGGAAACATCAAACATATACGTGTTTGGAAAATGTGATACTTTGCGAATAGTTGGGTTTTAGCAACAAAATTTCAGGGCTGCTGCTATAGAGACTTTTGGTCTGCAAGAGGATATTTACAACCAGATGGCTGGTTTAAAAAGATTTAGAAAAAGCTCTGGTCAATGCTCCAATTTTTTTCATTTGACACTCTATATACCCAACCCCACTCTTTCAAACAGTGAAAAAGTAGGACGCTTTTTTTTTCTCCCACGGAATGACAAGAAGCAAAAAAAATAAACGAAAAGGAAAAACGAAACGAAAGTTTGAAAGATTCTCACCATCCAACTCCCCAATTTTCTCGAAGCATCAGATGTAAACTAGTGATCGGCTAAACTATGATCGGCTTTCCAAGTAGTTTGAGCACTCCAATCGTGTAGCCTATGTTCATCATACAACGTGGGCACCTCAGCGAATAGAATGTTACGTTACGTCCTTCGCAAAGTAGATCCTTCCCACGAACGAATTGGCTCCAGTCTCCAGTGAGAAAATGTCTTCCTTGAGGACTTCGACGGAAACGCATTGCCCAGCGGTTGTTCTCAACGTCATAGAAAGCCAAGTTAACATTCTCATGATTTCCAAGGTGTCGTCCGCATAATTTCGCCGCATCGTTCTTAAATATAAGAACTCCATGGCTTCCTTGTATGTCGTCTTTCGTCAGATGCTTTTCAAACAGTTTTTGAAACACTACAGTCTCGCGCCTACATATCGGGCATGTTGTTGCAGCCATGGCTGAGCTAGCGCTGGATCCTATAATTATCGTATTGAATGCAAAAGAACTCAGTGACAAAGTATTGTATGAAGTCATAATTGCTCAGCATGCTTCATCTCGGGACAATAACCGAAGCCATCTCTATAGACTATAGACCGATTACCGAGTCAAACCAGAAATAAATAGCATGATTTAGAACTTTAGAAAATCACATAAAATAAGAGATGAGGCGAAAATGGATATTTCAGTAGTGACGAATCGATTTTTCTGAGAAGATAAAAAGCAAATATTTTCCTAATTAAAACGAAAAAGTGCCCAGCATGTAGTAGTTTCAAAACAGAAAGGAAGAAGAAAATTCTCACAGGTATCTATGTCTTCGTCTTGGATCCTAAGTTTAGGGGACATGTCACAGAGGATTAATGGGTTTGATTACTTATATTCTGTATTATCACGAGCTATTGTGAAGTATCAGACCAGACTCGTGAGTAGCTATATCCAAGAGGATATAGACCACATACTCAACGAGTAATATATTATAGCATGAGAGTAGAGACCAGGATCTACTTATAGATGCTAGGTTTAATTAGTTATACTATATGAGATGGATCTTCCTTGTTGTAGTCTGTCCGTCGCCACTGAAGATGATCGTTGGGAGATGACATGAGAGCGTGAAGATATCGAATATTATTACACACTTAGTTTGGCCCAATCGATATGTTTTAAACATATTATCTCTAATTTTCTATTATATATAGAGAATTTATTTAGAATATCGATCGGGATTATTATTGGAATAAATAACTTCACCATTAAATGTAGAAGAAATCGTTTAGATTTAAGAAATGGCCGTGATTATTAAAATCTGGGTATGTCAATTTCGAGCGACTTATCACCCACGAGGTAGTCATATATATAATAATGCTCTGTCGATGATCGATGTAGGAGTGTTGGTTGTTCGTGTGTTGTTTGTATGTGTGTGATTCAGATCACGCGATAATAAAGGTCATGGGGTATTGTTAACTGGAATGTTCATCATATATGTATCAAAAAGGAAGTGCACAACAATGCGAGTAATCTTTGAGCGCGGCTTACCATATGGTCAGAAAATATGCAAACTTCGCAAATTTTAAACCTCATAGACAATCGAATATCTCTTTTATACAAGAGCAATATCACTTGATATGCACTTGCAGAAGAGTAACCATTGTACATTTGGAATTTTGGACACGAGATCCGCGCAATGACTACACCATCTGATGGACCTAAAGCAATATTCAAGCATTTACTCTCTCTTCCCAGCGAGGCATAATCAATGCATACATATCCGAGTATTGAACCTCTTATCCTCTTCTCTCGGACTCTTCCACAATTTCTGGCCTACCTTATCTATTATTGGCTGACTATTGTTCGTCTTCCTAGGATTTTATTGTTTGAGAAGGGAGAGAGAGGAGGAGTGATCGACTCGCGTAGTAAAGGTACATAGTGTTAATTAATTATGATAAAAATACGTAGTAAGAAAATTGATTAAAGACCAGGAGATTGGCTGAATCGTTAAGTTGGCGGAATGTTGTACGAACACATGATATAAAATTTATATAGTGTATACTTGCATTTATAATTAGTATCAAAATATACGCTGAGTGATTTATGAATTGGTTAATAAGGTATCTCAGATGAAATTAAATAGGTAAGTATTGAATATCCTAACAAGAGAATACAAAATGAATATTACCGAAAGCGGTGTGCCCTTCGAATTCTGGGACATCGACGATTCAATTTCGCGCTTGGAGATATCATATAGAATGTATATCTAATATCCATAATTATTATAGATAATTCCTATAAGGAATAATAAAAGTTCAGCGTAATTGAGTTCTTCCAAATTTATTAGGTTCATCTATATTTCAAGACATATATCGTGTTTTATCTTATATATGTATTTTTCACGTGGATGAAATAAAGTTCCGATTTATAGGCTTCATAATACATCATTATACGCATTTCATACATCGAGAGTAGGCAGCTGCCGGCATATATTGAGTAGGTGTGTGAGAGTGCTTTTCAGACTTAACATATCGTTGATTGAAGGACATTAGAGATATACACGTGAAAATATTTATATGTTATATTTATCAGTTGGGTTTTGAAGCAAGTCATTAATGAGGAGACCTAAGGATGATACTCTCTTGGTAGTTATTAGCTATATACACGACGATAATATGAGAGTTCTCATTGTAAAGCATACAATATAAAATAGATTTATGTTGTGTCGTTATAAATAATCTAATTTTCTATTCCGAGATCACTTTGTTCGCAAGTTCTTCTACAATAAGGTCAAAACATATTAGATATATCTTCTCAAGATAACCAACAAAATAATAAGAAGGTAGATAAAAGGGTTGATGGAAGAGGATGTGAAGACTCTATAGAGAATTAGTAAGTCTCAAATGGGAGTGTGCCAAGTGTACAAGAGCAAAAATACACGACTTTGCACAGAAGTAAGAAAAAATACTCCTTTCATTGAAATCACCTATCCTCTTAAATACCAACCTATATCCAGAATAGGCTCATTTTTGAGACATAGACGAGCACGAGATCTGGCGGCACACACATTCCAAACTCCATCATTAGTATGTTAAATGCTAGCCTTGGTTGTATGAAAATTCTATTTTAGATTAGGAGTTTCACTTCCTTGGGAGATGATACCAGAGGAATGATGTTATGAGAATGAGACATTTTGTCATACTATCTGGAGAAGACAGAAGGGATTTGTTGTATAAGAAGAAGAAGCATGCACCCGTGTAGAAATAAGATTTAGTACGAAACATGAGGAAGGGACAGTCTTAAATGAATATGGCATAAGTCGGGAACGGAGAGGAGATTTATGTGAAGGTATTCTTATGTTAAGGACCCTCAGCCCTCTATGAGCCGACCCCTTATTGTCAGCCCATGAAAGAACTTTTCTCTTATATATATAGGTGACATCGTATACATACATGATTGTACTCGAACTGAGGTGTCGTATATGCTTTTTTAAATCTCAGTGAGTACTTGTCTGATACCACATATGGCATAGTATAAGGTGCGCATTACACACGATAATGTCTTCCAAGTCTTTAGTCAAAGCGCAGCGAAGTGTGCACCGGCTTTCCCGCGCGCTAGCTATGATCATCTTTCCGCTGGTTTGCTCTCTCATATAATCCTGGTAATGTCAGAGTGAGCTCGAGGGACCACTCCAGACTTTTCGATTTTGTAAGTCTAACTCATGCCTAGTCCGTAGGTCGACCACGGAGACATAGAGTGTGAGAGAGAGAATTGATCAGATTGCTACAATTTAGGGGTAAGTTTATGAGGGCGGTGCAGGTTTGAGAAGGGAATGTGTTTGTCTCTACATAATGGAAGAGAGTCGCCCGAGTACTCTGATGCCCAGCATATGTGTGTCAAAAGTTTTACGGCACGTATGGGACTCAGCAGAGAATCTTCTTCCCTAGCTTTATTTCGCCGTTTCTTCTAATCGAAAACGTGGGTGGTGACGGTTGGACAAGCAATGGGATATTAGGGCTACGCCTGAAGCGAGGTCCGTGGATACAGTCCTTTCTGTACCCCTGCTCCTGGGCACCCAGGGCAGACCGGAATCCTTGAGACACGGCTCATAGGGGGATTCTTAACCCACTGACACAATGGAGGGGAAGTGGTTGTCATGTAGATCCTCACTCTACTTTGCCACTTGCGGCGAGACTCACGTCTGGTATAACCCTTCCTCGAGAAACTGGTATCCGCTATGTGGCTCTCCGAGTGCACTTACTGGTCAGATGTTGAAATTGTGCTGTAGAATGCCTCTACTGAGAAGCAGAGCTACGCCGACATGAGATAATGCCTAGTCTTGTTGTCTTCCAGCTCGCTAGACGAGCATGTTCTCACATGACGCATAACGCATATGTGTACAATAGGACTAACTCAAGACAGTGCTCCCAGAGAGAAATGCTCTAGAGCGGGGATGAGGAAGCATTGTTAATAGAGAGAAGGTTAAGTGCATAACACTTATTTGCCGTTATATTGAGCGCTGATAAGAATGTGACTATCGTGCCAAGTGAAAGAGGGTAAGAGGAGGTATATGTATCCACGTATGAGACCCCTTAAGACCTAAGTACTCTGTTCATGCGAGTGGAACGCGCTCAGACCACTGGACGCTAAGCATTGAGCGTCTATTCCTACAAAAGAGCCAGCCTCTAAGAGGATGCGATGAGTTAGAGCAGCACATACAAAGCATTCTGTGCCATCGCTCAAATAACAATTAATATTGGACTCTCGAGAAAACTTTTTAGTTTTCATCACCATCCTCTTATCATAATTAAACATTCTTTATTTTCTCCTTGCTCTTCTGACTCCTCCTTCTCTTCACTGTTTTCATTCCAAAATGGTCTAATAAACTTTTCACAACACTCACACTTCTTTATATGAGCCGTAAAATCTATAAGATCAGTTACTCTATAACTTTAGGCTGATACACATAGTTTGGAGTCTTCGTTTCAATAGTACAATCTAAGTATTTAGCCCATCACTCGTTTGGCCTGCATCGGTACACTACAGGAGGTCACATGGCGCGTACAATTATGTAGTGCGAGAAAGTCTCATAGACTAAGTCCATTGCTCTCTTTTTACCATCTGTCATTGATCTACACTTAGATAGATACATAAACAGTTGTCTAATATAGAGCATACTATACGTCGTGACTTCAAATAACTACAACCTTTTCTTTGCCTCAAACATTTGGAAGTCTTGAGTTTTTATCCACTCTTTGCACTTCAAACCTTTCATTCTCACTCCTTTCACTCAGTACTAATTTCTTCATGATATGTTCGACTAAGTAGGCAAAAGTGTAAATTGATTTGTGATTAAGTTACGGTAATTCAGTTTTGGACTCACAACTGATCAGTAATTAATGTATAGATTGAATAAAAGTGTATAGATATGTATAGTATTTGGGTTGATCACTATAGTGAACAGTTTGCCTTATGTTTAAGATGGTCCTTCTTAATAAAACAGATGGGCGAGTTCGGGCATGGAATAGAAGAACTATGTTGGGCCTAGTGTGATTGATGTTCTACAGGGAGCAGACACCATTAATAATCTTAGAGAGGGTAAACTAGCCACAAGTGTGTGTGTAAATGGTGTATGGTTTGAGATATATGTTCGAGAGTGTAACCCTTTGCTTTAAGTTAGATACGTCATCTAAAAATTCATGGCCTAGGGAGGCCCGGTGAGTACTTCAGATCCGTGTGTGTCTTAGATAAACGAGCAAGTTTTTGAGTTTATAGATGATAGATATCTCGTCGAAGGGAGGTTATATACCACTCTATCCGAGGTCATCATGCTTCTTGAGTGTGTCGAGGTCGAGATTAGCTTATAGCGAGAAGCACCTGGGGTCACCGAGTAGTAACACCCAACTACGGCCGCAGGTGTTCACTCGACGTGATGATGAAAAAAGCACCCGGCGCAGAGACCAGAGAGAAACCCAACACGGTTCGGTGGTACTTTACTAAGAAAGAGTATGCTAAGTTATGCTCAACGAAGGAATCGTACCGCACAATCTAAGCCTACTGGCGCAGTCAATTTTTTTTTCTTCCTGTATGGGGTTTAATTACTTCATAGTATTACTAATGCTGGTGCTAAGAGGATCTTATTAGCTATAAGATTGAACAATTGGGGGTCTTGAGAAATTAAAATTTTTAGTCATTTTACCACGTGCCACGTTGGGTTTGATCTTATAAGTCTGTATGTGAGTCTCCATTCCCCTATTACGTGTTAAGTAATTACCTTTGTAGTTTTCGCTACGTAAGGGTCTTCACATTAATTGTCTGACTAGTAGAGGAAGTGGACCCGAGAGACTCATTAAATTCTCATCTTCGACACCGACATCAATACACATATTATATCACTTAACCTCGGGTTGAAGTGATGAATGGTGAATGCTATGATACACTCCTGACCCGAGCCATTTTTAGGTAAATTGGATAGATTTTTAATGGTGCCAGATTGAATGTGATACAATAGATATACGTGCCTATTAAATGATCGAGAACTAGTTAAGGGATTAGAAACATTGATGGCTAAGATCGATTGTCTGTTTTGAGTTACGAATAATAACAGGGAGTCGAATAAATGAACACTATAAATATGTCGCTTGTTGTGATTTCTTAAAGCCCCCCATATTGTTTTTTTTGCTCTGCTATCTCTAAATGTGCTCCCTATGCGGCACTCTAGCCCTATGAGATAGAGAGGGTTATAAAGAAAAACTAAAGTCTCACATGAGTAGGTAATATTATTAGACTGTTCGTGGCGTAATATTCCATAAACCCCACAATACTACCTAACAGGCGGACCCATCTTACAAGTATGCTTTTCAAAGCCCACAATAATTTAGTGCCAAAATAATTTAGTGCTAGCTAATTGTGGCTTAGGCCTACCGAAAAAAAAAAAATTGTGGCTTAGGCCTTAGAGTGCGCCTCTTTTTTGGCTGTCGACTATATAACTTTCCTGCAGCCTCTCGATGTTGCCTTTCGACATCATACTGGACCAATGGTTCTGCCATGTTTTGAACTTTTTACAATCTAGGCCACAGCATGCTGGTTCTGCTACTGTTTGAACGTAGCAATTAGGGCTTTTCGGAGGTACACGTTAACAAGAGCCGAACCTGTCTGGTGGGGACCGAGGATTCAACTTTTTTTTTTTTTCGCTGGAGAGGATTCAACTTTAATCTAAAGTGCTTTGGCTAGATTTATAGCCTTTACATGTGGGTCCCGTAATGGGATTTATTAGGAGCTACAGTTAAGAATTACGAGGAGATTAGGAAGGGTCACCTGAGATGAACCAAAAAATTATTATATAATATAATTTAAATAATAAAATCTACCTCTTTATAACAATTTACAGTTTTTAAGATAGATTTGTAATTTCGCATAATTTAGTAGCCAAATCCTAATTTTGAGACTCGACTTAAAACTTTCATAAAAGGTTAGACAAATATTACTCAGCTACGAGATATTTTATTAAAACTTATTCAAAGTGAGGGAACAAAAAATACTCGAGATAACTCGTAGTGGTTTTCCTTTTGAAGGATATTTCAAAAGTTTTACACTTCATCAACAAAATCTCTTCTTTTTGTATAATTGGAGTTTATTTATTTTTTCGCATATTATTTTATTGATTGAATTGATATTGTTCAGATCTGAACTAGATAGATTTTGAGCGCAATAAAAAACATAGAGTTTCATTTGGGGGTAAACATGAATAGTTCACCTCCTTAGATGCCAATTGGGTCTAAACCGAATTTTTCAAATATGACAAAGAATGATTTACCTTTACTTGTTGGGATAAAAAACAATTGTTGATAAACTGATAACGATATATAAAATGTACCCAATCATCTTCTTGTTTCACGCCCCAAACTTCAAAGGCGAGAAGGTGACTTACTAATATTAAACAATAAGACTTTTGATTTAAAAACATATTTTAAAAAAATGCAGAATAAACGTTATTTAACAACTTAAATAAATCTCTCTTAATAAAACTTAAAAACTCTTTGAGAAAGCAAAGACAAATCTAAATATGATTAAACTCAAACTAGAGTCAGACATTTATTTAATAATCTCTCAACTACCTGCCCACGTGCCATCTAATTCTGGCTATCGACACGCTCCTGATCAACATCTGAAAATAAAGAAAACAATAGCGGGTGAGTTCGACAACTCAGTAAGTAGAATCATTATGCTAGTGTGTATCCCATGAGCCACACTATAACAGTAAGAGACAAAATATTTAAAATCTTTCTAAACTGTTGAAAGTTGTTTTTGACAATTTCAATAAACATCTTTATTAATAAAACACTTTTATCTATATAATATAATACTATAGAATAAAAAAAACATTTTATCTATATAACATAATACTATATAAAATATCTTTATCAATAAAATAGTTTTATCTATATAACATAGTACTATAGAAAATCCACTTTATCTATATAAGAAAATCCATTTGACAATAACTGTAGGTCACGTTTACCCTTGCGATAGGGTTGTGCAGTTGCTATCTAGTTTGGAGATCAGTCAAACTAAGCCAATACTATGGGTAGAATTCTTCCTCACTAAGACTTGGCCATGTCCAAGTGTGCACTTGGTAAGAATTTACAAAATAAACCACTTTGTTCCTAGAATGGGTGCATTCAATAGGTTGCAATTGGTACCAATGCGCTGTCTTGTAACTTTGGGCCTCAAGGGTTTGAAAATACATATATAAATATCATACAATAAACATCACTTTAAACTTTGCATCTTTCTCTTCTTTTCATGAAATATCATGCACAAAATCTTGAATAACAATAAATATCAAAAAGCTTTGATATAAACATTGAAAACATCATAAAAATATCATAAAAATAGGCTCATGTTTACACATTTCATGCTATAATCTTTGACAATTTTATCGAAAATAATGCAATAAAACTCCGAGGGTTTTCAACAAAAACATGCAATTTTTAAATATCACCTTGGTATTTTTTTAGAAAATCTAGCATAATAACCCCACTTACCTGGATCCTCAAGAAAATAAGCCTCTGACTTAGCATCTATCAATAAAAAACTTAACGCATTATAAAATGCTCAAACGGAAACACAAACAAAACTCTAAATCTGCCCGACAGGATTAAATCCAAAATTCACTAGTCAGATTCTAAAATATAACTTACCTATTGGGTTTCCCTAAAATCCCCAAATTAAAATATGTTCTTCCTAAGATGTTAACTATACACCTGTAAAATTTCATATCCAGATTCCTTATACAACTCCATCAATAAAATCGACATTAACCTCTATTCACGGAGTCAAACTATACTGAATAATTCGGTACTCATCACTTCCAAAATTCATAATGATCTATCCGATATCCAAAAATCCCAAAATTTATACCACAGATTCATATATGTGTTATAAAGATATCCATAAACTTTCATGTAGAAATTAGAAGCCTAGATATGTCATCAGGTTCAAAACTTCAATCTGTAACGCAAGATCTTTCTCAGCAATTCCGATTTATCTAAGCCTAACTTCTGGATTTTCAAAACCATACCAATACATCTCCAAAAATTACGAAACTTTAACCTAATCCTCTGCAGATGTCTAGTACGAAATATTCAAATATAATATTTTTTCTACTTCTATAGTCCACTATACAAAAATAATTCAATCTACTACTCAGATCAAGAACTGAATTTTTTGAACAAATCTTGAACTCAAATTTCTATTACTCCAAGAAACCTTAAAACTATTTTTGAAAATCTTGAAATAATTAGGGTTAGATCAAGACACCTATGGTTTGATCTCTCATAAAAGAATACAAATAAAATATCTAGAAATTCGAAATACCTGAATTTTCTTTAAGAAAATTCCTCGAGATTGTTGAAAGCAAGAAAACCCTTCTTTTTCCTCTTGTTGGCTTAAAAGTGTGGCATGTAAAAATTAAAACCAATATGTAAATCTATATATATAGACTCACACTAGTAATAGACTCCCTTTAAAACTCTAAAACTTTTAATTTTAAAAAAATCATAAAATCTTTAAAATTTTAAAAAAAAAAAAAAAAAAAAAAAAAAAAAAAAAAAAAAGTAACTATTTTAAATGATTAAACTCAAATTTCAAATTTAAAGAAGACATTTCATTTTTTTTCAAAAAGAAATTTCAAATATTAAATAACAAATTTAAATAATTTTAAAAATAGATCTCAGGTGTTACATTCCTTGCTTCCTTTCAATGGCGGATGCTGGACTGTCTTCAAGAAAGGTTACTATGAATTTAGTTTGCTTTCTTTTTCTATGCCATATGAAATTCATTGATCAAGTAATTTGCTTAATGTTTTATATGCCATATGAAATCCATTGATCGTCTTTGATTACTTGTTTATCAATGAGGCATATGATACATGTTGTATAATCATGTCATGGGTGTGGGGGATCTAATAACCTAATGACAGAAATGAAACCCATACCTAGAGGTGGTCCTATGACAGGGTGACGGTGCCGATCACAACAGAAGGATAGTGCAAGCCACCACTGAAAGGAGTGGTTGGTATCCTTGGTGTGAAACAATATACACTTGACAGGGTCCTGGTGCCGGGCACGGGACAGTCCTAGAGAAGAGGAAGGACGCACAACACGGACTCTGGGGGTTAAACAGAGCGACAGAAAGGACACCTCTACAGAAAGAAATAAAGAATAAAAAGAAAGGCAAAGAAAGAAAGAAAGAAAGAAAGGAAAGAAATAAACACTACAAGAAATATGCCCTATAGCGGCAAGAGAAATGGTCTCTAAAAGCATCGAAATGGTCGTTAAAACACTAAGGCGACATTAAAAAGTCGTCGAAGGCTTGTCGCTTATACCGCGTCACTATATACGTGAAGCGACAAATTTTTTTCAGCCGCTGTTGTGAAACAATTTGCAACGAGGAGTCCCTACGTATAAGGCCTTCCCCAAGGGTCGCTAAAAACATCTGCACATTGTCGCTAAAAGCAGTTGTCACAATTTTCTGCTCGTTTAAATATTGATTTTTATAAAATTATTTTCTTGTTTTCGGGAATGAACCATTTTACACTTGCAGAAATGCACAAATATTGACAAACTGAATTGCCCATTTTACGCTTGCAATAATTTTTTGTCGCCAAAATAAATTTTTAGCTACGAAATTGAGTGCGCTGCTAATGAATTCGTCACTAAAGGTCATATTTCTTGTAGTGGTAGAATAACCAATATGGTCCAAAATTTAATCCTAATTAACTAAGAGAACAATGATAGACTAAGTGAAGATAATATAATTAACTAGTCAGGTTCAGAAATTAAATGCTAATTAAACTAACATGAGAAG
Source organism: Morella rubra (assembly GCA_003952965.2). Taxonomy (NCBI): domain Eukaryota; kingdom Viridiplantae; phylum Streptophyta; class Magnoliopsida; order Fagales; family Myricaceae; genus Morella; species Morella rubra. Next base: position 43,668 of record RXIC02000460.1, on the reverse strand, counting down.
TGCATGCTCATGGAGAGTTGATCGAGATGTTTGAAGAGATAATATAATTAACTAGTCCACACCGGCCGGTCGCTGCCATCCAACTTTCGCGATCCCCCATATGAGAAAGAGTTTCTCAAGTAAATATATATTTTTAGATTTCGTGGTTAGGCTTTCAATTTAAACCTTTTATTAAGCTTGGCGAATTTTTTCCATTTTTTTTTTTTTTAGTTTTTTTAATATTACTTTTTTTTTTTTTTTTACTTTTTCCTTCTATTTTTCTATTTATTTTCTTCTTAGGGATTTTATTTCAATTTTTTTTCTTTCTTTTGTATTTTTCAGTTATTAATTGAAATTTCTGAGGTTTCATGTTTTTTCCCAGAATTCGAGGGTCATACCTGTTTGGAATTTTTTTTCATTTTTCTCATTTGATTTGTATTTTTACAGCTTATTTCAATTTTTGTTTTTTTTTTTTTTTCTTTTTTGTATTTGTCAGTTATTTATTTAATTTATTTATATTTTTTGAAGGGATGGATGATTATATATATACCTACCTTTTTGTAGAATTTTCTTCTATTTTTTAGTATGTTTATATATTTTAATTTTTTATCTTAAATTTTTTTATTTTCATAGTTAGTCACTTTAGCAATTATTCCATCTGTTAGTGAGGTGGTTCTTGACCTAGGCTCCCAGGTTTTAAAAGAACACTACAAGGTTTTCGGCTTATCCGCTGATCTTAAGAGGTTTCAACACGTGTACAGGTAACAAAGGTGTCGTTTGTTTCCCCAAAATTTTGGGATATGAAAATTTCCAGCAAAACAAACACACTCCAACATTTTTAACTTTTATACATACATACTTCACCTTTCACAAACCCCAATAAATTCAATAAAGTAAAAATTCTCAAAATTTCGAGAATATTTTTTAAAATTTTGACAAATAAACGCCCCCTAAGAGTTCAGGAATCTACGACGAAATGGTGGCAGATTAGTTACAACAAAACGTCACGCAAGTTGAGTGTTGAGTACGCAACTCTACGCCTCTGTTGTCCCAGAGATTTGTCTCAACGCGAAATAGACTATATGAATCCCTCTGGCCTCTCCCACTCCCGTAAACATCCATCTCCAGCGAAAACCACCGTTTGATCTTCTGAACAACGAGTTATTATTGTCAATGGAACAAAAGTCCCACATCGCTATTTTACCAAGTCCAGGGATGGGTCACCTCATCCCTCTCCTCGAGCTTGCCAAGGTATTTGCTGATCTTCACCATAATTTCCACGTCGCATGCATTATTCCCACAATCGGGTCTCCATCCAAAGCCATGACAGCCGTCCTCGAAGCCCTCCCCACCAGCATAGACCATGTCTTTCTTCCTCCAGTGAACTCGGAGGACCTCCACACTCTACACCCTGGACTCCAAATTTCTCGAACCATTACTCTTTCCCTACCATCCCTTCGTGATGTATTGAAGTCATTAGTTGCCACTAATCGGTTGGCTGCTTTGGTCGTTGATCTATTCGCAAGCGAGGCATTAGAAGTTGCTAAGGAATTGAGAGTCTCGCCGTATGTTTTCGCCGCAACAAGTGCAATGGTTTTGTCTTTGCTCTTGCATACAAAGCTGGACAAGGCGAATTTAGAGAAGTACCGGAGCCTTTGAAACTCCCGGGATGGTCCATACCAATTCAAGGTAGAGATCTTCCAGACCCACTTCAGGACCGACAAATTGAATGGTATGAGTTGTTTCTTTCCCACGTCAAACGTCTCCGACTAGCTGAGTGTATTATGGTTAATACGTTCATGGACTTGGAGGAAAGAACTATAAAAGCTTTGGAAGTACTCGCAGGAGATGCAAGTCCCCTAATTTTTCCAATTGGGCCAATAACTCAGACTGGTTCAAGCACCGATCATGTGGACGAGTCAGGGTGCATAAGTTGGCTGGACAAACAGCCAAGTGGTTCCGTCCTGTTCGTCTCTTTCGGAAGTGGTGGGACTCTCTCCTTTGATCAACTAACCGAGCTAGCCTTGGGCTTGGAATTGAGTGGACAAAGGTTCATGTGGGTGGTAAGAAGTCCAAACAATGGACCGGTTGATGCAGCATATGTGAGCAATCAAAGTCATCAGGACCCTCTTGCCTTTTTACCAAACGGGTTCGTGGAAAGAATCGAAGGGCAAGGACTAGAGGGCACCACAGCCTCGAATCCTTAGCCACAGCTCCCTAGGTGGATTCTTAACCCACTGCGGTTGGAATTCGACCCTCGAGAGTATCGTGAGTGGAATACCACTGATTGCATGGCCCCTTTTCGCAGAGCAGAGAATGAATGCAATATTGCTAACTGAGGATCTCAAGGTAGCATTAAGGCCGAAAGCTAACGAGAAAGGCATAATAGAGAGAGAGAGGAAATTGCGAAAGTCATAAAGGATCTGATGGCTAGTGAAGAGGGTAAGAGAGTTCAGAATCGTATGAAAGACCTTAAGATTGCTGCTGAGAAAGCGCTAACTGGAGATGAGTCTTCTAAAAGAGCACTGTCTGAATTGGCGTCAAAGCTGGCTTCTAACTAAAACGGGATGATTTTTGGTTCCTGCGCTTCTATTCTCTATTTCTCTTGCTTTATCTTTCCGTGGTGTAGCTATACATATCACCTTTGCCCGTCCCATGTAGTTTATATTGGCTGATCAGTGGTCATTTTCTATGTAAGCAATGCTTTAAGCCTCATGTGAAATTGGCTATCTTCAATGTTAGTGAATGTGTCCAACAGAGTCTTGTCTTTTTACATTCAACACAAAGATGAACACGCTAGAGAAGAAGAGGAAAAAAAAGGGTTAAATACACTTTTATTCCCGATTGTTGGAGTTTTAACACTTTGTACCCCAAACAGTTACTTTGGTTACATTTCGTCTATCAACTACCAACCGTTTACACTTCATACCTCCAACCGTTTATTTTGACGTAAATTGCTATTTATTATTCAACGAAATGATGATTTTACATTTATAATTTTTTTACAATTATATTTTATATGAGGCTAAATTTGTCATTTCACTGAACCAAAATAGCAATTTACGTCCAAATTAATGGTAGGAGTGCAAAATGTAAATGGTTGGTAGTTGAAGAGCAAAATATAACAAAATTGATAATTTGGGGTACAAAGTATCATATCCAAATAGTAGCGGTACGAAAAGTGTATTTTTCCAAAAAAAACACACACACAAAGATGAACACGCGCGTTACTTGTGATGCAAATATATAGTCAATAAATCGGAATGACAAATAGGATGCAGTTAAAGATGTGACAAGTCATAAGATAAATTAATTGGCTATCATGTTATAAGGAAAGCACCTATTAATCTTGAGGGTAAAACATTATGAGGGATTAGAACATTGAATGGCTAAGATCGATTTTTATACAAGAGAGACAATAAGGTGAAAATAAAAATGTTTCTTTTCTCCTTAAAGGCCCTATTGTTATTCTTGCCTGTAAATGTGCTCCTACGGCCAACCTTGAGATTGAGGTAAAAAAATAAAAATTATTTAGGATATTCGATTCGTGGCTAGAGTTCCGTATCCATAAACCCCACGATAAACTAACAGGCGGCCTCATCTTACAAGTATGCTTTTCCCAGCCCACTTTAGTGCTAGCTTGTGACTTAGAGTACGCCTGGGCGGTTGGTGTCGGTCTCGCGAGCTATAAAGGACTTGGTCCTCGCTCGCCCTTGCATGGGTTCTCTTTCGGACTATGTCACCAACTACACCTGCGTCGGCCTAAATCCTGTTTAAGACGCAGGAAGTTATGCGGTGGGCCTTTTCCGAGGTTCATTACGCATTAAGTTAATGAGCCCTATTTACTATAGAAAAATAGTCGTAATTGAGGCCGTCGCGAAGGATCACCTTGTGCTAAAGTTATAGTTTAATTTACACAGCGGTTATTAATATTTTTCGCGACGGTCCATTATAGTGGTGGATCTTTTTAAGGCGGTCCAGTGACCGCCGCTATAAGACCTCTTTTAGCGGCAGTTTGAGGTGATCGAGCTTACCGGCACTTTAGCGCACTTTTTGCAGTAACGCCGGCTAAAATTGCGCAAATTTTTAGTGCGTTTTTTCCGAAAAAATACGCTACTAACGGTTACACTCTTCACATGCGGTCTCTGACTGACCGCCCTCCCTTAGTCTGGTCTAATCTTCGTAGCAGGCTGTTTGTCGCAATCAAATGTCATTGTCTTAGAGACCATCTGGTTTTTTTTTTTCTAAATGAGTCGGCGGTTACTAACGCGCGCTATATGAAGGTATACCTACTAGCACGCGATTTTTGTTTATTTATTCACAAATGCGTCTAGCTCGAATGCGTATAAGTGGCATAAATAATAACAATTAAAAATTATAAGTTATTTATTTGAGGTAATTATTTATTTTATATTATTTAGTGTGTAGGGTATTTCTTTAATATACCCTAACTATTTTATTTTGGTCGTGTGTATTTGAAAATTTTTAAATATAATGAGCATATATATTTTGAATAATTATTAATATAATAATATATTTTAACTAGGACATATCATTTAATTTCAAACAAGAAGATATTGTGAGATTATCTATGCAGGATTAGTAGACATAGCATATATCTTAGATGCTTACTGAGGGTTAGATCATTCAGCGATAATCACTTAATTAGTAGGTACGTCAATATAACACTTACTTAGGTCTATTACGCACATCTATAGTGGTAGGATAAACACAATATACGCACATGGATCCTGCAAATGTGTATAATGAAATTGGCATAATACTTTTAAATTGTATAATAATATACTATTATTTAGGTTTACGGCGCACGGCAGGCTTGGAGGTGTTTATTTAAGATTATTATTACTAGTATCCATCCATGCTACAATGTGTATTACAACTATAAATAAAGTAGTAATTAAAATAAATATATACTATTACTTTCGAACTAACAAAGTATAGGATGGCTAAAAAGTCTCAATTTATATATGCAGTATAACTTTAATTAGAGTGTAATAACAAAATAAATTTTATATTATGATAAGATAATTATTTGTTGACTTTAACCTATGAGAAGAAGAAAATAAAAAGAGCATGTGTACTTATTTGTATATAAAAGTTATCGGGACTTAGAAAAAAAAAAAAAACAGATGAAAAATTTTAATTTAAGCGGCAAAAAGCGTTTCTCGGGGGCTGGGGTGTAAAGTTCTCGGTCTGGTTTCATTTTTGTCGGTGTTATTCAAATTCTTCTCTCGCTAAAGCGCCTTCACTTCTCTCCTCTTTCTCTCTCACCCTATTTTTCTTCTCTCTCTTCGTTCCTCTTTCTTTGCAATTATTAATCCTCTCGGTCTCTATTTCCTCTTTCTTTCGATTCTCTCTTCTCTCTCTCTCTCTGTTCTCTCTATTTTCCTTTTTCCCCTCTCCTTTCCCTTTTTTTTCGATGAATTAGAAGTCTTTTGCTTGCAAAATTAGAATTGGGGCAGTTTGAGATTTCAGTCTTTCATTGTTTGCCCATTTCTAAGATATTTGAATTGTTTCTCGTTTCGCCTTCCCTGGCTGTTGGAAAAGTAATTTGCTAAAATTTTTTTTTGTCACATGTGTGTGAGATTATTCATGGGAAAGCTCTTTTTATTATGTGGAAATAATAGTGAAGTTGGTGGATCATTTTAATAGATTAAATCAAAGAACTTGTCCCTTCCTCCTGCCGGTTCCGTCCGGCGAGTGCTGCCTCGGAGGCTCACTGCTTCATATAGGATCTGCGTCAGAGATAGTTGATTTTTGAAGGGCTCAGGGCTTATTCTCCATAGGAGTATTTCTCATGCACGTGAAGCTTACTTTCTTTTTGTGTAAGTTTTGTTTGACCACTTCTTGCTATCGGGGTGTTTCTTTGTTGTCGGTGTAAGTTTTGGTTTTGTTTGTTGTTGATATATGAACACGCTTATGCTTAATGTCTTTGTCAAAGTTTAAGCGTAGTGGCGAGAGAGGTATGAGCTTATATTATAAAATTGGCGTGCTTATTGTGGTCGTTAGATGTTTTGCTTGGTTAATCATTTTATTATGTACACAACTTCATGTTAAAACCAGTACCTAAAAAAGTATAAATGAGATCTTCCCTCTATACTTCCTTTGTGGCATTCTTGTTCCTGCATTAGTGCCATACTTTTCGATAGCCTTATGCTTGACCTCAGTATCCTATTCCTTCTTTGATAGGGCATTGGTTACTTTATATTTTTGTACTATGGCCATAAAAATATTTCTCAATTTCTGTCTACTTTTTTTATTTGAATTTTGGACGTGTGCTCAAATTGGTTGCCAGTCTTCAGGTGATTTTTGAACAGAGCAGAATATATTTACGTAGTCAGTTAAACTTAACAACCTTCCTTGATAATCTACATCCAACGTGTCAATTCTCAAGCGATCCAAAAGATCTGAAAATAGACTAACTCCCAACTTCATACTGAAGAGCAAAAAATTGAACAGATTCTACAGCGTGAAAAATCAGCTGCTGGCATTTTGTGTCAATTGAAGACACGACATGGATGCTCAAGCTTCCAGTCTTCCATTGACCAAGGATGTGTTGGGTATTGTTGCTACACTTGGACAACTAGAGGATGATAATCTTAGCAGGTTTGTTTAAACTTGCACTTTGCCATTTGTTTTGCATCTTTCTTTGTTCTCTGATATTCCTCATTTTAGCACATCTCATCATTGCCTGCATTGATCATAAATATGGATTGCAAAAGTAGATGACCCAACCTTTTATTAGCTTCCATCCAGTGAAGCCTTGGGGCTCTGTGAGTTAGTTTATACAAGTATAGACCAAATTTTAATGTGCTATAAAAATACTAGAACAAAGACTTACTTATTATGAGGGTCAAATGAACCCCAAGCTGAGGGCCTGTTTTGCATTCGGGTTAAGAATGGGGTATCTTACTTGAGAGACATGTCATAAATTGACTATGGAGCAGTCACTACGCATTATGCTTGACATAATTTTCCTTTCAACTTATTTGGCATGTAGGCTATTTGCAGAGTACTTAGGAGTGGAGACTATGCTGGCAATTGTCTATAAGACTTATGAAGGTGTTAAAGCTCTAGAAACATACTGACAAGGAAGGGCTGCATAAAGAAAATTCTGTCTTTCATAGACTTGGTGGCTTTCTAATTTGGGGGAGGACTTCCTGGTGACCGATCTTGTCATTTGGTCTTGATGATGGGTTGGAATGCCCACTAGGTAGGCAAACGTCCTCCGATATACTCTCATTGTTTCTTGGCTAATTCACCGACTTCTCGCTGTTGTAAAAACTTGAAAGATCTTGGCTCTGGTAGGTGTTGAATCAATACATGCAATTATATTTGCTTTTATTATCGCTTGTTCTTAGGTTTTTTACCATCAATCGACATTCCATGTTATCTAAATAATTTTGGTATAATCTAAATTAAAAGCAAGGGTGTTTTTATTAAATTGGGGCTGTTGGCATCGATCGCTCTTTCTCTTAAAACACACACACAAAAAAAAAAACCGTTGGGTCGTATAGACAACGTTTTCTAGATAACTGCCAATGTCCTGTAGCGCATTTCATAGGCGAAATACTTTGCTAAAATTCAAATTAATAAAGAAAAAACACGCTGGATCTATATTCGCCAGCGTTTTAGGGATACGCTACTAAACATTACACTCAATAATAATGCACTTCTGGTTTTGTAGTGGGCACGTCGTCTACTGTCGATGTGCTAAGTGACGCGAATTCGCTATAGCGGAACTCCTCCGTTGTCATTCACCCCAGCGGCGTCGGTGCGAAAACCGGCCGCAGTACGCTTAATATGCGACGCGACATGATGGTACCGTCGCTAAAAGAAAATCCACATGCTAACGTGCCTTTAGCCAGTCATTTTTTGACAACTTTACCCGCGGCGGTCAGGTTCCTATATCGACTCCAGAAGTCTTTTTCTCTTTTGGTATGGCTGGAACCTGTTTGTGGGGTGCCGAGATTCTAGGTAGGCTATACCATCAGATATCAGCTTCTAAAGTGAATTCATTAGGAGCACACGGAAGATCTATGTGGAATTAGGAAGGGCCAGCTGAAATAAGTAATTATATATATATACCATTTAAATAATAAAATCTACCTCTTTTCCTAGTAGCTTAAGTTTTTAAGATAGATGATAATTTCACATAGTTTTATAGCCAAATCCTAAATTCGAGACCAAACTCCAAACTTTCACTAAAGACGAGACAAGTATTACTTAGCCTTGAGATCTTTTATTAAAACTTATTCCAATTGATGAGGGAGCAAAATATACTCGAAATAGCCCAGAGTGGTTTTCCTTTTGAAGGATGCTTCAAAAGTTTTTACTTCATTATGCCATATTAGTTTATTGATTGAATTGGTATTTGTTCAGATATAGACTAGATGGTGGGAAATGAAGAAACACAACTACTTGAAGTAATGGGGCCAAGTGCTTGAGCAATAATGTGGTGCATAGTTCTGTGGTTCTCCATACCCTCGTCCACAAACCAGGCCCACACAGTCGCTGCCAGCCAACGTATGCGACCCCCACATGAGAAAGAGTTTCTTAAGAGAGCAAACAAGACCACTCTCTCCCTTCATAATCCACACCTCTTTATAACACCATCTCTTCAAGACAAGAAGTTGTACATGGAGATGGATCAGCAAAAACCCCACATAGCTATTCTTCCAAGTCCAGGGATACGTCACTCCATCCCTCTCATCGAGCTTGCCAAGGTACTTGCTCTTCATTATAACTTCCATGTCACATGCATTATGCCACAAATCGGGCCTCCATCCAAAGCCATGACACCGTCCTCGAAGCCCTCCCCATCAGCATAGACCGTGTCTTTCTTCCTCAGTGAGCTTGGAGGACCTCCACATGTACCACTGAAATCCAAATTTGTCGAGCCATTACTCTTTCCCTACCATCCCTTCGTGATGTGTTCAAGTGTTTAGTTACCACTACTTGGTTTGCTGCATTTATCGTGATGTATATCATGTATTTGGATGTGAAGCATTTGAAGTTGCTAAGGAATTCAAAGTCATGCCGTACGGGTTTTCGTTCAATAAGTGCTACGGTTTTGTCGTTGGGCTTGCATTAGCCAAAGTTGGACGAGACAGTGCAGGCGAATTTAGAGAACTACCGGAGCCTTTGAAACTCCCGAGATGGTCCATCCCACCATTCAAGGCAGCAGATCTTCTAGACGCACTTCTGGACCGACAACTAAATGGTATAAGTTGTTTCTTTCCCACGTCAAACGTCTCCGACTAGCTGACGTATTTACCAGGTATTATGGTTAATCCGACTTCATGGACATGGACGGAAGAACTATAAGGCTTTGGAAGTACTGGCAGAAGATGGAACTCCCCCAATTTTTCCAATTGGGCGAATAACTCAGACTGGTTCAAGCACCAATCAGGTGGACGTGTCAAGGGTGCATACGAGTGCAGGGTGAAGTTGGCTGGAAAAGGTCAGCCACCAGTGTTCGGGGAACGGATGGCCTCCGAAGGTACCAGATGGACGGTTGAGAGTTGAGTTGAATAGATCTAACGGTGTAAAATACTCCACCTCATTTAATGAAATTTTTTGGCTTTTGGGTTGGCTCTATGGCTTGGCTGTTCAATCCCTCTCCGAAGGTACAGATGGACGGCTGAGAGTTGAAGTTGCAGATCCAACGGTGTAAAATACTCTATCTCATTTAATGAAATTTTTTTGGCTTCCGGCTTGCTCCATGGCTTGGCTGCTCAATCCCTCAAGTTTTCTTTTACGCGTGACTTTGAGCTCTCTTCTTTCGCTTCTGACCAGTTTCTTCCTCTTTAAGTTTTTCTCTCTTCTCCTCTCGCTCTGCCGCTCCTCCTCCTCTTGCCGAAAAGACCTCATCTTGCACTCTTCTGCTCGCCGAATCCCTTCTCAAGAGCTAAAAGTGAGTTTTTTTTTTTATTTTTTTTATTTTTTTTTTTATTTTTTTTCTATATTATTTTTTTTATCTTTCCTTTCAATGGTTGGGGATGGTGGGTCACCACGTAGATTCAACAGAATCTATCAATTAACATATAACTCTTTCTCACAAAATCATTAAAACTTGAGTAATCATATAATTAGTGCTGAAAAAGCAATTGCAAGCAAGGAAGTATCCATAATTCTAGGACTTATACGACTTTCCAAGCAAGAATGTCAAATATTAGGAATTGTACTACTGTGCTACCATCGACCCATAAAGGAAAAGACTTACATTGAAAAGCCTCTATTTAGAGCAGACGCAGAGTATTCCATATGATAACTTTTACAGTTCTAAGCTCAGTGAACAATTTGGTAGGGCTATACATTGGAATGGTTTAAGAAATTGAAGCAAATGCTTTATCCCATACAACATAAAAAAAAAAATATATTATGGTCAGTGGCGGAACCAGGATTAAAATCCAAGAGTGGCGAACTTTAAAGGAGAAATGACCAAATTTTTTTCCCTTTGTAATGCAAAAAATTGTCTTAGAGTTACAATGTCAAAAATTAAAAACTAAAGCATTAAAAATATTAGAATATATGTACCGTACTATGTGTTGCGACTGAGAGGTGATAAAACAAAAGTGAAGAAAATCAATTAGTTGGCAATGATGTTTTAACATATTCTATTTTTAATGAAGAATTTAGAGAGTTTCTTGGAACACTTAATGGAGATCGTCTTGATAGAGGCCTATGATCGGGTCAATTTTGAGCCTTTCACACACACATATATATATATATGTGTGTGTGTGTGTGTGTGTGTGTGTGTGTGTGTGATTAAGGTCATGTTGTTGTAATGTGTATCAAGGAAGTGCACAGAAGTTTTGGCTTCAAGCTGAAAATATGCAAACTTGAATTTAACTTGAATTTTTAGACATACTGTTCCTGTAGCTAAAACTGGAATTTTAAAGCAAAACTCACACCCACACACAATTTAGCCCACATTAATATTGATCAATTAAATTTTATTGTCTAACTTTGATTCAATCTTTCCTTCTAATCTTGGCTTCCTTACTAAAAGCCTGGATGTGCCCATAAAGGTACATAGTAAATTGAAAAAAAAAAAGTAAAAACAAGACCTTCAGCCTGATCGTTAGTGGATGTCAACTAAAATCTTAATATATGATCGCATTAATTAGTATCATACTGATGATATGCAAGATTAGGATTGCTGATCAAATAATTAACAAGTTGCTTGGAGATCCATTAATAGATTATATATAAGGTAAAGTAGCTTTGTTCCTCATTATTTTCAGCTTTTTTTTTTCTTGTGTATTTTTTCCACCCGTCCATTAACTTTGTTTCTCATATGGCCTGGGCTAATGGGTGTTGGCCTAGGCCAACTTATGAAAAAAAAAATACATGTAAAAATTTGTTTTGGGTTGAGCAATGGGTGGCAGACACCCGGTTTGCTACCCCTTATGTTCAGCCACTAAATTTGTGGTTAAAAATATTTCCTAATCATCTCTTCGAGTTCAATCCCAACCTTAAAATCTCAAATGACAACCAAAAGGTAGAATAAAAGAGAGGGCAATATGAAGATTAGAGTATTAAAGTGCCGCAATACCAGTCCTGGCTCATTTTGCAAGAGCAGAAACCTCTCCCGACTACATTTAGTAGTGCTCTTGACTCCGGCGAACAGAGGAGAAGAGAGAGTGGCAATGGAGAGAGAGGATGTCGTGAGAAAGAAAGGGAAGAAGAGAAAGAAGGGAACTTGAGTCTCAAGCGGAACAGGAAATTTGGGGATTTGAGAGCCACCAAGCCGAGCCACTAAGCCATGAAGCCTTTCTATTCATTAAATGAAGTGAACTTTTATTAACCATTGATGTGCTTTTTTTTTTAATCTTGACTGTCCCTTATGTAGCCTTCAGAATTTCTCTTTCAGAGGGAATCCGCTCCCAGTGGTTCCTTCCTGTTTGTCTCTTTCGGAAGTGGTGGGACCTCTCGTTTGATCATCTAACCGAGCTAGCCTTGGGCTTGGAATTGAGTGGACAAAGGTTCGTATGGGTGGTAAGAAGTCCAAATAATGGACCGGCTGATGCAGCATATGTGGCCAATCGAAGCCATGAGGACCCTCTTGCCTTTTTACCAAACGTGTTCGGGGAAAGAATCGAAGGGCAAGGACTAGTGGTGCCCTGTTGGGCACCGCAGACCCGAATCCTTAGACACGGCTCCATAGGGGGATTCTTAACCCACTGCGGTTGGAATTCGACCCTCGAGGGTATCGCTAGTGGGATACCATTGATTGCGTGGCTGCTTTTCGCAGAGCAGAGAATGAATGCAGTCGTGCTAACTGAGGATCTAAAGGTAGCATTAAGGCAGAAAGCTAACGAGGAAGGCCTAATAGAGAGAGAGGAAATTGCGAGAGTCATAAAGGATCTGATGGCCAGTGAAGAGGGTAAGAGAGTTCAGAACCGTATGAAAGACCTTAAGATTGCTGCTGAGAAAGCGCTAACTGGAGATGGGTCTTCTAAAAGAGCACTGTCTGAATGGGCGTCAAAGATGGCTTCTAACTAAAACTGGATGATTTTAGGTTCTTGCGCTTCTATTCTCTATTTCTCTTGCTCTATCTTTACGTGTTCTAGGTAATACATATCACCTTTGCCCGTCCCATGTAGTTTATATTGGCTGATCAGTGGTCGTTTCCTATGTAAGTAATGCAATTTGGGCCTCATGAGAAACAGGCTGTCTTCAATCTTAGTGAATGTATCCAACACAGTCTTGTCTTTTTACATTCAACACTAAGATGAACACCCTAGAGAAAAAAAGGGCTAAATACACTTTTTGCCTCCAACATTTGGAGTTTGAGTTTTTACACTTTGCACTTCAAACTATCACTTTCACTATATTAATTGGAAAGTGCAAAGTGTAAATGTTTGGTAGTCGAGGAACAAAATGAAATGAAAGTGATAGTTTGGGGTACAAAGTGTTAGATCCTTAACAGTCGCAAGGTGAAAAGAAATTAATTGGCTATGTTATAAGGAGAGCACCTATTAATCTTGAGGGTAAAACTTTTGTGTTAATGATTATTTTCGTCTTTGGCTTTTTATTACTTCTAAAAATTCATCCGTAAGTTTTCGTGTTTATCACAAACAGTTTTTGAGTTTTATGCAATTGTCAAAAATGGTTTTCTCCATCCACTTCCGTTAGCGATAACTTGCTCAGTCAAACTAACGGCCCTACACGTCATCAGCCACCAAAAGTGGACACGTGTAAACAAATGTTTATTTTAAAAATGGCCAAGTCAATTTTTTTTCTTCTGTATTTTTATTTTATTTTACTAATGTGGTGCAATAAAATTGACATGGCATTTTTAAATAAATTTTTTTACACGTGCCACTTTTTAGTTGGTCATAACGTGTAAAACCGTTAGTTGACTAGGCAATTCGCTAAGGGAAGTGGACGGAAGGACTATTTTGACGACATCATAAAATCCATGGATGATATGTGATAAACACAAAAACCTATAGACGAATTTTTAAAAGTGATGAAAATTTAAGGGCCAAAATGGTCATTATCCCTAAAACTTTATAAGGGATTAAAACATTGAATGGCTAAGATCGATTTTTATACAATAAGATGAAAATAAAAATGTTTATTTTTTCCTTAAAAGCCCTATTGTTTTTTTTGCCTATAAATGTGCTCCTATGGCCATCCTTGAAATTGAGGTAAAAAAAAATTATATAGGATATTCGATTCGTGGCGTAATATATTATTCCATAAACCCCACAATACTACCTAACAGGCGGACCCATCTTACAAGTATGCTTTTCAAAGCCCACAATAATTTAGTGCCAAAATAATTTAGTGCTAAACTAATTGTGGCTATAGGCCTACTTAAAAAAAATAAAAAAAATTGTGGCTTAGGCCTTAGAGTGCGCCTCTTTTTTGGCTGTCGACTATATAACTTTCCTGCAGCCTCTCGATGTTGCCTTTCGACATCATACTGGACCAATGGTTCTGCCATGTTTTGAACTTTTTACAATCTAGGCCACAGCATGCTGGTTCTGCTACTGTTTGAACGTAGCAATTAGGGCTTTTCGGAGGTACACGTTAACAAGAGCCGAACCTGTCTGGTGGGGACCGAGGATTCAACTTTTTTTTTTTTCGCCGGATAGGATTCAACTTTAATCTA
>RXIC02000460.1:0-29442 GCA_003952965.2 Morella rubra | reverse complement strand
GCAGCATTTTAGGGAAATACTGCAAAAAATTACAAAATTAAAAGAAAAAACAAAAGCTGGTCTATGGCAGGTTTTAGGGAACGCTAGCTAAACATATCAAAAAAGCACTTCTGGTTTGTAGTGGCAGTCGTTACTGTTGCTAAGTGACCATTGCTATAAACTCCGGTCTTCACAGCGGTCTCGAAAACCGCCGCTATAGCTTATTGCGACGGACCTATACCGTCGCTAAAAAATCACTGCTAAGGCTTTAGCAGTCATTTTTTGACCTTTAGCGGTGGTTCCTAACTGTCGCTAGAGGTCTTTTTCTTTTTGTAGTGGCTGGACCTGTCTGGTGGGTGCCGAAGATTCTATACCCATCAGATATCAGCTTCTAAGTGAATTCATTAGGAGCTACAGGAAGGATTATGTGGAATTAGGAAGGGCCACTGAAATAAGTGACCAAATTATTATATAATATAATTTAAATAATAAAATCTACCTTTTCCTAGTAGCTTAAGTTTTTAAGATAGATGATAATTTCACATAGTTTTATAGCCAAATCCTAAATTCGAGACCAAACTCCAAACTTTCACTAAAGACGAGACAAGTATTACTTAGCCTTGAGATCTTTTATTAAAACTTATTCCAATTGATGAGGGAGCAAAATATACTCGAAATAGCCCAGAGTGGTTTTCTTTTGAAGGATGCTTCAAAAGTTTTTTACTTCATTATGCATATTATTTTATTGATTGAATTGGTATTTGTTCAGATATAGACTAGATGGTGGGAAATGAAGAAACACAACTACTTGAAGTAATGGGGCCAAGTGCTTGAAGCAATAATGTGGTGCATAGTTCTGTGGTTCTCCATACCCTCGTCCACAAACCAGGCCACACCAGTCGCTGCCAGCCAACGTATGCGACCCCCACATGAGAAAGAGTTTCTTAAGAGAGCAAACAAGACCACTCTCTCCCTTCATAATCCACACCTCTTTATAACACCATCTTTTCAAGACAAGAAGCTGTACATGGAGATGGATCAGCAAAAACCCCACATAGCTATTCTTCCAAGTCCAGGGATACGTCACTCCATCCCTCTCATCGAGCTTGCCAAGTACTTGCTCTTCATTATAACTTCCATGTCACATGCATTATGCCCACAATCGGGCCTCCATCCAAAGCCATGACAACCGTCCTCGAAGCCCTCCCCATCAGCATAGACCGTGTCTTTCTTCCTCCAGTGAGCTTGGAGGACCTCCACACTGTACACACTGAAATCCAAATTTGTCGAGCCATTACTCTTTCCCTACCATCCCTTCGTGATGTGTTCAAGTGTTTAGTTACCACTACTTGGTTTGCTGCATTTGTCGGTGATGTATATCATGTATTTGGATGTGAAGCATTTGAAGTTGCTAAGGAATTCAAAGTCATGCCGTACGTTTTCGTCTCAATAAGTGCTACGGTTTTGTCGTTGGGCTTGCATATGCCAAAGTTGGACGAGACAGTGCAAGGCGAATTTAGAGAACTACCGGAGCCTTTGAAACTCCCGAGATGGTCCATACCAATTCAAGGCACAGATCTTCTAGACGCACTTCTGGACCGACAAACTAAATGGTATAAGTTGTTTCTTTCCCACGTCAAACGTCTCCGACTAGCTGAACGTATTAACCAGGTATTATGGTTAATACGTTCATGGACATGGAGGGAAGAACTATAAAGGCTTTGGAAGTACTGGCAGAAGATGGAACTCCCCCAATTTTTCCAATTGGGCGAATAACTCAGACTGGTTCAAGCACCAATCATGTGGACGAGTCAGGGTGCATAAGTTGCATAAGTTGGCTGGAAAATCAGCCAAGTGGTTCGGGGGAACGGATGGCCTCCGAAGGTACCAGATGGACGGTTGAGAGTTGAAGTTGCAGATCTAACGGTGTAAAATACTCCACCTCATTTAATGAAATTTTTTGGCTTTTGGGTTGGCTCTATGGCTTGGCTGTTCAATCCCTCTCCGAAGGTACCAGATGGACGGCTGAGAGTTGAAGTTGCAGATCCAACGGTGTAAAATACTCTATCTCATTTAATGAAATTTTTTTGGCTTCCGGCTTTGCTCCATGGCTTGGCTGCTCAATCCCTCAAGTTTTCTTTTACGCGTGACTTTGAGCTCCAAGTTTTTTCTGCTTGACCAGTTCCTTCCTCTTTAAATTTTTTCTCCTTCTCCGTCACCATCGCTCTGCCGCTCCTCCTCTTGCCGAAAAGACCTCCTCTTGCACTCTTCTGCTCGCCGAATCCCTCTCAAGAGCTAAAAGTGAGTTTTTTTTTTTTTTTTTTATATTATTTTTTTTATCTTTCCTTTCAATGGTTTGGGGATGGTGGGTCACCACGTAGATTCAACAGAATCTATCAATTAACATATAACTCTTTCTCACAAAATCATTAAAACTTGAGTAATCATATAATTAGTGCTGAAAAAGCAATTGCAAGCAAGGAAGTATCCATAATTCTAGGACTTATACGACTTTCCAAGCAAAGAATGTCAAATATTAGGAATTGTACTACTGTGCTACCATCGACCCATAAAGGAAAAGACTTACATTGAAAAGCCTCTATTTAGAGCAGACGCAGAGTATTCCATATGATAACTTTTACAGTTCTAAGCTCAGTGAACAATTTGGTAGGGCTATACATTGGAATGGTTTAAGAAATTGAAAGCAAATGCTTTATCCCATACAACATAAAAAAAAAATATATTTATGGTCAGTGGCGGAACCAGGATTAAAATCCAAGAGTGGCGAACTTTAAAGGAGAAATGACCAAATTTTTTTCCCCTTTGTAATGCAAAAAATTGTCTTAGAGTTACAATGTCAAAAATTAAAAACTAAAAGCATTAAAAATATTAGAATATATGTACTATACTATTTGCTGTGACTGAGAGGTGACAAAACAAAAGTGAAGAAAATCAATTAGTTGGCAATGATGTTTTAACATATTCTATTTTTAATGAAGAATTTAGAGAGTTTCTTGGAACACTTAATGGAGATCGTCTTGATAGAGGCCTATGATCGGGTCAATTTTGAGCCTTTCACACACCATATATATATATATGTGTGTGTGTGTGTGTGTGTGTGTGTGTGTGTGATTAAGGTCATGTTGTTGTAATGTGTATCAAGGAAGTGCACAGAAGTTTTGGCTTCAAGCTGAAAAATATGCAAACTTGAATTTAACTTGAATTTTTAGACATACTGTTCCTGTAGCTAAAACTGGAATTTTAAAGCAAAACTCACACCCACACACAATTTAGCCCACAATTAATATTGATCAATTAAAATTTTATTGTCTAACTTTGATTCAATCTTTCCTTCTAATCTTGGCTTCCTTACTAAAAGCCTGGATGTGCCCATAAAGGTACATAGTAAATTGAAAAAAAAAAAGTAAAAACAAGACCTTCAGCCTGATCGTTAGTGGATGTCAACTAAAATCTTAATATATGATCGCATTAATTAGTATCATACTGATATGAATGCAAGATTAGGATTGCTGATCAAATAATTAACAGTGCATTTTGCTTGGAGATCCAATATTAATAGATTATATATAGAAGGTAAAAGTAGCTTTGTTCCTCATTATTTTCAGCTTTTTTTTTTCTTGTGTATTTTTTCCACCCGTCCATTAACTTTGTTTCTCATATGGCCTGGGCCTAATGGGTGTTGGGCCTAGGCCAACTTATGAAAAAAAAAAAACACGTAAAAATTTGTTTTGGGTTGAGCAATGGGTGGCAGACACCCGGTTTGCTACCCCTTATGTTCAGCCACTAAATTTGTGGTTAAAAATATTTCCTAATCATCTCTTCGAGTTCAATCCCCAACCTTAAAATCTCAAATGACAACCAAAAGGTAGAATAAAAGAGAGGGCAATATGAAGATTAGAGTATTAAAGTGCCGCAATACCAGTCCTGGCTCATTTTGCAAGAGCAGAAACCTCTCCCGACTACATTTAGTAGTGCTCTTGACTCCGGCGAACAGAGGAGAAAGAGAGTGGCAATGGAGAGAGAGGATGTCGTGAGAAAGAAAGGGAAGAAGAGAAAGAAGGGAACTTGAGTCTCAAGCGGAACAGGAAATTTGGGGATTTGAGAGCCACCAAGCCGAGCCACTAAGCCATGAAGCCTTTCTATTCATTAAATGAAGTGAACTTTTATTAACCATTGATGTGCTTTTTTTTTTAATCTTGACTGTCCCTTATGTAGCCTTCAGAATTTCCTCTTTCAGAGGGAATCCGCTCCCAGTGGTTCCTTCCTGTTTGTCTCTTTCGGAAGTGGTGGGACCCTCTCGTTTGATCATCTAACCGAGCTAGCCTTGGGCTTGGAATTGAGTGGACAAAGGTTCGTATGGGTGGTAAGAAGTCCAAATAATGGACCGGCTGATGCAGCATATGTGGCCAATCGAAGCCATGAGGACCCTCTTGCCTTTTTACCAAACGTGTTCGGGGAAAGAATCGAAGGGCAAGGACTAGTGGTGCCCTGTTGGGCACCGCAGACCCGAATCCTTAGACACGGCTCCATAGGGGGATTCTTAACCCACTGCGGTTGGAATTCGACCCTCGAGGGTATCGCTAGTGGGATACCATTGATTGCGTGGCTGCTTTTCGCAGAGCAGAGAATGAATGCAGTCGTGCTAACTGAGGATCTAAAGGTAGCATTAAGGCAGAAAGCTAACGAGGAAGGCCTAATAGAGAGAGAGGAAATTGCGAGAGTCATAAAGGATCTGATGGCCAGTGAAGAGGGTAAGAGAGTTCAGAACCGTATGAAAGACCTTAAGATTGCTGCTGAGAAAGCGCTAACTGGAGATGGGTCTTCTAAAAGAGCACTGTCTGAATGGGCGTCAAAGATGGCTTCTAACTAAAACTGGATGATTTTAGGTTCTTGCGCTTCTATTCTCTATTTCTCTTGCTCTATCTTTACGTGTTCTAGGTAATACATATCACCTTTGCCCGTCCCATGTAGTTTATATTGGCTGATCAGTGGTCGTTTCCTATGTAAGTAATGCAATTTGGGCCTCATGAGAAACAGGCTGTCTTCAATCTTAGTGAATGTATCCAACACAGTCTTGTCTTTTTACATTCAACACTAAGATGAACACCCTAGAGAAAAAAAGGGCTAAATACACTTTTTGCCTCCAACATTTGGAGTTTGAGTTTTTACACTTTGCACTTCAAACTATCACTTTCACTATATTAATTGGAAGTGCAAAGTGTAAATGTTTGGTAGTCGAGGAACAAAATGAAATGAAAGTGATAGTTTGGGGTACAAAGTGTTAGATCCTTAACAGTCGCAAGGTGAAAAGAAATTAATTGGCTATGTTATAAGGAGAGCACCTATTAATCTTGAGGGTAAAACTTTTGTGTTAATGATTATTTTCGTCTTTGGCTTTTTATTACTTCTAAAAATTCATCCGTAAGTTTTCGTGTTTATCACAAACAGTTTTTGAGTTTTATGATATTGTCAAAATGGTTTTTCCATCCACTTCCGTTAGCGAATTGCTCAGTCAACTAACGGCCCTACACGTCATAGCCAACCAAAAAGTGACACGTGTAAAAAAAGTTTATTTAAAAATGCCAAGTCAATTTTTTTTCTTCTGTATTTTTATTTTATTTTACTAATGTGGTGCAATAAAATTGACATGGCATTTTTAAATAAATTTTTTTACACGTGCCACTTTTTAGTTGGTCATAACGTGTAAAACCGTTAGTTGACTAGGCAATTCGCTAAGGGAAGTGGACGGAAGGACTATTTTGACGACATCATAAAATCCATGGATGATATGTGATAAACACAAAAACCTATAGACGAATTTTTAAAAGTGATGAAAATTTAAGGGCCAAAATGGTCATTATCCCTAAAACTTTATAAGGGATTAGAACATTGAATGGCTAAGATCGATTTTTATACAATAAGATGAAAATAAAAATGTTTATTTTTTCCTTAAAAGCCCTATTGTTATTTTTGCCTATAAATGTGCTCCTATGGCCATCCTTGAAATTGAGGTTAAAAAAAGAGGTAAAAAAATTATATAGGATATTCCACAATACATACCCTAATACTACCTAACAGGCGGACCCATCTTACAAGTATGCTTTTCAAAGCCCACAATAATTTAGTGCCAAAATAATTTAGTGCTAGCTAATTGTGGCTTAGGCCTACTTAAAAAAAAATAAAAAAAAATTAGCCTTAGAGTGCGCCTCTTTTTTGGCTGTCGACTATATAACTTTCCTGCAGCCTCTCGATGTTGCCTTTCGACATCATACTGGACCAATGGTTCTGCCATGTTTTGAACTTTTTACAATCTAGGCCACAGCATGCTGGTTCTGCTACTGTTTGAACGTAGCAATTAGGGCTTTTCGGAGGTACACGTTAACAAGAGCCGAACCTGTCTGGTGGGGACCGAGGATTCAACTTTTTTCGCTGGAAGGCTTCAGATTTATTAGCTTTACATAGCCTTTACGTAATGGATTTATTAGGAGCTACAGTTAAGAATTACGAGGAGATTAGGAATCACCTGAGATGAACAAAATATTAAAAATTATAATTTAAATAATAAAATCTACTCTTTATAACAATTTACAGTTTTTCAGATAGATTTGTAATTTCGCATAATTTAGTAGCCAAATCCTAATTTTGAGACTCGACTTAAAACTTTCATAAAAGGTTAGACAAATATTACTCAGCTACGAGATATTTTATTAAAACTTATTCAAAGTGAGGGAACAAAAAATACTCGAGATAACTCGTAGTGGTTTTCCTTTTGAAGGATATTTCAAAAGTTTTACACTTCATCAACAAAATCTCTTCTTTTTGTATAATTGGAGTTTATTTATTTTTTCGCATATTATTTTATTGATTGAATTGATATTGTTCAGATCTGAACTAGATAGATTTTGAGCGCAATAAAAAACATAGGGTTTCATTTGGGGGTAAACATGAATAGTTCACCTCCTTAGATGCCAATTGGGTCTAACCCGAATTTTTCAAATATGAAAAAATAATTTACCTTTACTTGTTGGGATAAAAAACAATTGTTGATAAACTGTTATATAAAATGTGCCCACTCATCTTCTTCTTTGTCACCCAAACTTCAAAGGCGAGAAGGTGACTTACTAATATTAAACAATAAGACTTTTGATTTAAAAACATATTTTAAAAAAATGCAGAATAAACGTTATTTAACAACTTAATAAATCTCTCTTAATAAAACTTAAAAACTCTTAAAGAAGACAAATCTAATATGATTAAATCACTTCAACTAGAGTCAACAATTTTTTTAATAATCCTCAGCTGCACTGCCACGTCCTTCTAATCTATGGCCACACACGCTCCTGATCAACATTCTGAAAATAAAGAAAAAAAAATGGTGAGTTCGACAATCATAAGCAAATCATATGCTGTATCCCACAGCCACACTATATACACACAAAAATTTAAAACAAAACATTGAAAATTTTGAAATTTCAATAAAATTTTTATTACAAAACATCTTGTATCATAAATAATATTTTATAGAAAATCAAAACAATTTTATCTATATAACATATACTATAAAATATCTTTATCAAAAAAAGTTTTATCTATATAACATAGTACTATAGAAATCCACTTTATCTATATAAGAAAACCATTTGTACAATAACTGTAGGTCACGTTTACCCCCTGATAGTTTGCATTGCTATCTAGTTTGGAGATCAGTCAAACTAAGCCAATACTATGGGTAGAATTCTTCCTCACTAAGACTTGGCCATGTCCAAGTGTGCACTTGGTAAGAATTTACAAAATAAACCACTTGTTCCTAGAATGGGTGCATTCAATAGGTTGCAATTGGTACCAATCGTTGTCTTGTAACTCTGGGCCTCAGGGTTTAAAAACATATAACATATCATACAAAAACACACCTTAAACTTTGCATCTTCTCTTCTTTTCATGAAATATCACACAAATCGATAAATAATAATAAATATCAAAAAGCTTTGATATAAACATTGAAAACATCATAAAATATTATTGGTCATAAAAATAGGCTCATGTTTACACATTTCATGCTATAATCTTTGACAATTTTATCGAAAGTAATGCACATAAAACTCCGAGGGTTTTCAACAAAAACATGCAATTTTAAATATCACCTTGGTTTTTAGAAAATCTAGCATAATAACCCCGCTTACTTGGATCTTCAAGCAAATAAGCCTCTGACTTAGCACCTATCAATATAAAATTTAACGCATTATAATACGCTCAAACGGAAACACAAATAAAACTCTAAATCTGCCCGACAGAATTAAATCTGAAATTCACTAGTCAAATTTCTAAAATATAACTTACCTACATTGGGTTTCCCTAAAATCGCCAAATTAAAATATGTTCTTCCTAAGATGTTAACTATACACTTGTAAAATTTCATATCCAGATTCCTTATACAACTCAGTCAATAAAATCGACAAACTCTATTCACGGAGTCAAACTTACTCTGAATAATTCAGGTACTCATCACTCCAAAATCAAATCATCTATCTCGATATCCAAAAATTCCAAAATTACGTAATAACCACCCAGATTATATATGTGTTATAAAGATATCCATCAAAACTTTCATGTAGAAATTTAAGCTAATATGTTCATCAGGGTTCAAAACTTCAATCTTAACGCAAAGATCTTTCTCAGCAATTCCGATTTATCTAAGCCTAATTCTGGATTTTCAAACACCATACCAATACATCTCCAAATTACAAACTTAACTCATACCTCCTCTGCAGATGTCTAGTATACAATATTAAATATCATAATTTTTCTACTTCTATAGTCCTACTATACAAAAATAATTCAATCTCTATCAATCACTACATATCAATTTGTTTTGAGAACTATTCTTGAACCCATTTCTATTTAATAAAAACCTTTCATAAAACTATTTCTATTTCGAAAATCTTGAAATTATTAGGGCTAGATTTAGACACCCTATGATTTGATCTCTGTAAAAGAATACAAATAAAATCTATAGAAATTCTAATACCTGAATTTCTTTGAATTTCTCTAGTTTGTTGAAAGCAAGAAAACCCCTTCTTTTCTTGTTGGCTTAAAAGAGCATGTAAAAATTAAAACCCCTAATATGTATATCTATTATATACTCACACTAGTAATAGACTCCCTTAAAACTCTAAAACTTTTAATTTAAAAAAAATCTATAAATCTTTAAATTTTTAAAAAGGGTTTGACTAGGTCAAAGATTAAAAAAAAAAAGTAAACATTTTAAATGATCTAACTCAAATTTTAAATTTAAAGAAGACATTTCATTTTTTCAAAAGAAATTTCAAATATTAAATAACAAATTTAAATAATTTTAAAAATAGATCTCAGTGTTACATTCCTGCTTCCTTTCAGCGGAATGCTGGACTGTCTTCAAGTAATAAATGCTTACTATTTGAATTATGATATGCTTCTTGTTCAACATATGAAACTCATTTAGTAATTGCTAATCTTTATCTATGCCTATATGAAATCCATTGATCGTCTTTGATTATTGTTTATCAATGAATCATTCATGTATTCATAATCTTCATATCATGTCTATTGTGTATAAATTAATTCTTAATGACAGAAATTGAAACCCATACCTAACTGGTGCTATGACAGGGTGATCTCGGTCCGATCACAACAAGGATAGTGCAAGCCACCACTGAAAGGATAGTGTCAAACAATATCCACATACCTTTCCTGTGTGGCCGTAGGCAACGACATCTCCTGGTTGCAAGTCCAAGAAGACGCACCAACCACGACTCTGGGTTATAAACAAAGACACCATCCAAAAGAAATAACGAATAAAAGATAAGCAAAAAAGAAAGAAAGAAAGAAAGGAAAGAAATAACACATACAAGAAATATGCCCTATAGCGGCAAGAGAAATGGTCTCTAAAAGCATCGAAATGGTCGTTAAAACACTAAGGCGACATTAAAAAGTCGTCGAAGGCTTGTCGCTTATACCGCGTCACTATATACGTGAAGCGACAAATTTTTTTCAGCCCGCTTGTGAAACAATTTGCAACGAGGAGTCCCTACGTATAAGGCCCCCCAAGTCGCTAAAAGCGATTCACAATTTCACATAAATTTTCAATCCTCGTGTTAAATATGATTTACCTATTAAATTATTGTTCTTGTTTTCTCTATGAACTACACTACAAGAATGCACCAATATTTACAAATAATTTGCCCATTTACTCTTGCAATAATTTTGTCGCCAAAATAAATTTTTAGCTACGAAATGAGTGCGCTGCTAATGAATTCTTGACTAAAGGTCATATTTCTTGTATGGTAGAATAATATGGTCCAAAATTTAATCCTAATTAACTAAAGTCATGCTAGATTTCCCTAAGTGGTAGATAACCTATATAAATAATCTAGATCAGTTGTTCAGAAATTATATGCTAACTAATATAATATGATAAGCGCGCACTCATGAAGAAGTATAATCTTTGAAAATTTGAAGAGAGTAAAATAACTTTAACTAGTGCCACACCTTTTCGAGTCGCTACCATCGCTACTCTCGCTCCATCCATATTCACTAAAAGTTTTTCATCAGTAAATATAGATATTTTAGATTTCGTGGTTAGGCTTTCAATTTAAACCTTTTATTAAGCTTTGCTAATTTACATTTTTTATTTTTATTCTTTTCTACATTTCTAATATATACTTTTTTTTTTTTGTTTTTCCTTCTTCCTTCTATTTCTTTCATTTTTCCAGGGATTTTATTTCAATTTTCTTCCTGTATTTTTCATTATTAATTGAAATTTCTAGGTTTTATGTTTTTTCCAGAAATCGAGGTTACATAACCTGTTTGAATTTTTTCATTTTTCTCTTAAATTCTTTGTTAACAGTCTTTTCTATTTCTTTTTTTTTTCTTTGTCTTTTGTCAGTTGTCATTATTATTAATTATTTATATTTTTTGAAGGGATGGAGATTATATATATACCTACCTTTTTGTAGAATTTCTTCTTATATTTTTAGTATGTTTATATATTTATAATTTATCTTATCTTAATTTTTTTATTTTCAATTAGTAGCACTTTAGCAATTATTCCATCTGTTAGTGAGGTGGTTCTTGACCTAGGCTCCCAGGTTTTAAAAGACACTCAAGGTTTCGGCTTATCCCCGCTGATCTTAGAGAGTTTCAACACGTGTACACAGTAACAAAGGTGTCGTTTGTTTCCCCAAAATTTGGGATATGAAAATTTCCAGCAAAAACAAACACACTCCCCACATTTTTTAACTTTTTATCTACATACTTCATTTTCACAAACTACAATTAATCAACAGTCTAAAAATTAGGTCGAAAAGAAATATTTTAATAAAGTATTTTGACAAATAAACGCCGCCCTAGATCAGGAATCTACGACGAAATGGTGGCAGATTAGTTACAACAATCACGTCAAGTTGAGTGTGAGTACGCAACTCTACCCTGCTGTTTCCACGATCTTACGCGAAATAGACATACTTATGAATCCCCTCTGTCGCCTCTCCACTCCTCGTAAACATCCATCTCCAGCGAAAACCACCGTTTTCATCTTTTCTGAACAACGAGTTATTATTGTCAATGGAACAAAAGTCCACATCGCTATTTTACCAATCCAGGATGGGTCACCTCATCCCTCTCCTCGAGCTTGCCCAAGGTATTTGCTGATCTTCACCATAATTTCCACGTCGCATGCATTATTCCCACAATCGGGTCTCCATCCAAAGCCATGACAGCCGTCCTCGAAGCCCTCCCCACCAGCATAGACCATGTCTTTCTTCCTCCAGTGAACTCGGAGGACCTCCACACTCTACACCCTGGACTCCAAATTTCTCGAACCATTACTCTTTCCCTACCATCCCTTCGGTATGTTGAAGTCATTAGTTGCCACTAATCGGCTGCTTTCATTTTTCAGTGCTTATCTATTCGTGCAAGCGAGGCATTATAAGCCGTAAAGTTTTGAGAGTCTGCGATGTTTCGCCCAAGGTCAATTTGTCTTTGCTCTTGCATATGCCAAAGCTGGACGAGACAGCAAGGCGAATTTAGAGAATTACCGGAGCCTTTGAAACTCCCGGATGGTCCATACCAATTCAAGGTAGAGATCTTCCAGACCCACTTCAGGACCGACAAATTGAATGGTATGAGTTGTTTCTTTCCCACGTCAAACGTCTCCGACTAGCTGAGTGTATTATGGTTAATACGTTCATGGACGAGGAAAGAACTATAAAAGCTTTGGAAAGTACTCGAGGAGATGCAAAAGTCCCCTAATTTTTCCAATTTCCAATTACTCAGACTGGTTCAAGTTCAACCGATCATGTGGCGATCAGGTGCATAAAGGCTGGACAAACTGCAAGTGGTTCCGGTCCTGTTCGTCTCTTTCGGAAGTTGGTGACTCTCTCCTTTGATCAACTAACCGAGCTAGCCTTGGGCTTGGAATTGAGTGGACAAAGGTTCATGTGGTGGTAAGAAGTCCAAACAATGGACCGGTTGATGCAGCATATGTGAGCAATCAAAGTCATCAGGACCCTCTTGCCTTTTTACCAAACGGGTTCGTGGAAAGAATCGAAGGGCAAGGACTAGAGGCACCACAGCCTCGAATCCTTAGCCACAGCTCCCTAGGTGGATTCTTAACCCACTGCGGTTTGGAATTCGACCCTCGAGAGTATCGTGAGTGGAATACCACTGATTCATGGCCCCTTTTCGCAGAGCAGAGAATGAATGCAATATTGCTACTGAGGATCTCAAGGTAGCATTAAGGCCGAAAGCTAACGAAAAGGCATAATAGAGAGAGAGGAAATTGCGAAAGTCATAAAGGATCTGATGGCTAGTGAAACGGTAAGAGAGTTCAGAATCGTATTGAAAGACCTTAAGATTGCTTGGAGAAAGCGCTAACTGGAGATGATCTTCTAAAAGAGCACTGTCTGAATTTGGCGTCAAAGCTGGCATCTCTAACTAAACGATATTTTGTCCTCTCTTCATATCTCTATTTCTCTCTTCATCTTCCGTGTTACGTACATATCCACCTTTCCCTCATTGTGTATACTTGGATCATTTGTCATTCTATGTATCGCAATTGTTTAATCCTTATGTTATAATAATTGTGCAAATTTCTTCATATGTTATGAATGTGTTCATACTGCATCCTTTCTTTTCATTAACACAAAGAATGTAATCACCCTTAGACTAAGATAGATGGAAATAATCAAAGGATTAAATTACCCTTTTATTCCCTATGTGTGAGTTCTACATCTTTTCTATCCACCCAATATACCATCACTTTTACATTTCGCTAATCCAACACCAAATCCCGGTTTTTACTCACTTCCTACTCTGCTTATTTTACGTAAATTCTATTTTATTCTTCATCCAATCATTATTACTTTCTTATAATTTTACAATATTATTTTATATAGCTATTAATTTTCATTTCACTGAACGCAAAACAGCAATTACGGGTCCAAATTTAATTGTATGAGTGCAAAGAATATTTTGGTATGTTGTAAGAGTCAAATATACTAATTAGTATTATAATTTTGCTGCCAAGTATCATTATCCAAATCATATCTTACGAAAAGTTATTATCTTTTATTCCAAATAATTATTAATATAACATCACACACCATAAATCATATGCCTCGTCAATTGTTTTACCATAAATAAAATCTATATTAAATCGAATAGATTAAATAGGATCAGTTTAAAAAATACAATTATTATAATTTAGTAATTCATCGTCTTAAGGACAACACTCACTTAATCTATGAGGAAAATACTTATATTGGTATTTAGAACATTGAGTGCGGAACACTCGATTCTACATAGACTAACTCAATAGGTGATAATATATACCCGTATGTTCTTTTCATCCTTTATAAAGCCCTTATTTTCTAGTCTTCGCCGGTGAAATATCGTCTCTACGGTCCAACCTGATTGATTAGTAAAGTAAACCATAATAAACAATTCTATGTTAGATTATTCGATTCGTGCTAGTGATTCTCGATATCCTAATAAACCCACGATTATATAACACACAACGCCCAGCTTACAGTATGCTTTCCCTCCCACTTTTCATCTCTCTTAGGCTTTGGTAACGTTAGAGGACTCCTTTTTTGCTCATTCGTATCTCTATATATACATTCCTCGCCTGTTAGTTATCGTGGAGTTTCTTTATGGATCACGAACTCTTAAGCACTAATTCGATTATTATCCTAAATAATTTTACTTCTATTACCCTCAATCTCCATTGTTGACGTAGAAGCCATTACAGCAAGGTGGGGTTTGTCGTGCATACAAAATAGTGCCTATTTCTAAGAGTATGAAAATATAATCATTTCCTATTTCCCTTACTCCCTCTTGTATTTAAAATCATCTTCGCCAATCAATGATTCTCTTAATCCCTCATAATTTGTCCCTCTAAGTTCTCAATTAACTAGTGCCTCCTTATAACATGTATGCCATTTAATTTAATCTTCATGACTCTTTCACATCTATTCAACTGGCTATCCTATTTGTCGATTCCCAGATCTATTGTTACTATATCATTTGTCATCTAACAACCGTTAACTGCGCTTCAACCTATACTATGTTTATACAACAATCATCTCTGTTCATCTTGCTGGGGGTTTTTTTTTGGAAAAATACACTTTTCGTACCGCTACTATTTGGATATGATACTTTGTACCCCAAATTATCAATTTTGTTATATTTTGCTCTTCAACTACCAACCATTTACATTTTGCACTCCTACCATTAATTTGGACGTAAATTGCTATTTTGGTTCAGTGAAATGACAATTTAGCCTCATATAAAATATAATTGTAAAAAAATTATAAATGTAAAATCATCATTTCGTTGAATAATAAATAGCAATTTACGTCAAAATAAACGGTTGGAGGTATAAGTGTAAACGGTTGGTAGTTGATACGAAATGTAACCAAAGTAACTGTTTGGGGTACAAAGTGTTAAAACTCCAACAATCGGGAATAAAAGTGTATTTAACCCTTTTTTTTCCTCTTCTTCTCTAGCGTGTTCATCTTTGTGTTGAATGTAAAAAGACAAGACTCTGTTGGACACATTCACTAACATTGAAGATAGCCAATTTCACATGAGGCTTAAAGCATTGCTTACATAGAAAATGACCACTGATCAGCCAATATAAACTACATGGGACGGGCAAAGGTGATATGTATAGCTACACCACGGAAAGATAAAGCAAGAGAAATAGAGAATAGAAGCGCAGGAACCAAAAATCATCCCGTTTTAGTTAGAAGCCAGCTTTGACGCCAATTCAGACAGTGCTCTTTTAGAAGACTCATCTCCAGTTAGCGCTTTCTCAGCAGCAATCTTAAGGTCTTTCATACGATTCTGAACTCTCTTACCGTCTTCACTAGCCATCAGATCCTTTATGACTTTCGCAATTTCCTCTCTCTCTCTATTATGCCTTTCTCGTTAGCTTTCGGCCGTAATGCTACCTTGAGATCCTCAGTTAGCAATATTGCATTCATTCTCTGCTCTGCGAAAAGGGGCCATGCAATCAGTGTATTCCACTCACGATACTCTCGAGGGTCGAATTCCAACCGCAGTGGGTTAAGAATCCACCTAGGGAGCTGTGGCTAAGGATTCGAGGCTGTGGTGCCCTCTAGTCCTTGCCCTTCGATTCTTTCCACGAACCCGTTTGGTAAAAAGGCAAGAGGGTCCTGATGACTTTGATTGCTCACATATGCTGCATCAACCGGTCCATTGTTTGGACTTCTTACCACCCACATGAACCTTTGTCCACTCAATTCCAAGCCCAAGGCTAGCTCGGTTAGTTGATCAAAGGAGAGAGTCCCACCACTTCCGAAAGAGACGAACAGGACGGAACCACTTGGCTGATTTTCCAGCCAACTTATGCACCCTGACTCGTCCACATGATGGTGCTTGAACCAGTCTGAGTTATTGGCCCAATGGAAAAATTAGGGGACTTGCATCTCTTGCGAGTACTTCCAAAGCTTTTATAGTTCTTTCCTCCAAGTCCATGAACGTATTAACCATAATACCCTCAGCTAGCTAGTCGGAGACGTTTGACGTGGGAAAGAAACAACTCATACCATTCAATTTGTCGGTCCTGAAGTGGGTCTGGAAGATCTCTACCTTGAATGGTATGGACCATCCCGGGAGTTTCAAAGGCTCCGGTACTTCTCTAAATTTCCTTGCACTGTCTCGTCCAGCTTTGGCATATGCAAGAGCAAAGACAAAACCATTGCACTTGTTGCGGCGAAAACATACGGCGAGACTCTCAATTCCCTTAGCAACTTCTAATGCCTCGCTTGCGAATAGATCAACGACCAAAGCAGCCAACCGATTAGTGGCAACTAATGACTTCAATACATCACGAAGGGATGGTAGGGAAAGAGTAATGGTTCGAGAAATTTGAGTCCAGGGTGTAGAGTGTGGAGGTCCTCCGAGTTCACTGGAGGAAGAAAGACATGGTCTATGCTGGTGGGGAGGGCTTCGAGGACGGCTGTCATGGCTTTGGATGGAGACCCGATTGTGGGAATAATGCATGCGACGTGGAAATTTATGTGAAGATCAGCAAATACCTTGGCAAGCTCGAGGAGAGGGATGAGGTGACCCATCCCTGGACTTGGTAAAATAGCGATGTGGGACTTTTGTTCATTGACAATAATAACTCGTTGTTCAGAAGATCAAACGGTGGTTCGCTGGAGATGGATGTTTACGGGAGTGGGAGAGGCCAGAGGGATTCATATAGTCTATTTCGCGTTGAGACAAATCTCTGGGACAACAGAGGCGTAGAGTTGCGTACTCAACACTCAACTTGCGTGACGTTTTGTTGTAACTAATCTGCCACCATTTCGTCGTAGATTCCTGAACTTTAGGGGCGTTTATTGTCAAAATTTTAAAAAATATTTTCGAAATTTTGAGAATTTTTACTTTATTGAAATTTATTGGGGTTTGTGAAAGGTGAAGTGTATGTATAAAAGTTAAAAATTTGGAGTGGTGTTTTGCTGGAAATTTTCATATCCCAAAATTTTGGGGAAACAAACGACACCTTGTTACTGTACACGTGTTGAAACCTCTTAAGATCAGCGGATAAGCCGAAAACCTTGTAGTGTTCTTTTAAAACCTGGGAGCCTAGGTCAAGAACCACCTCACTAACAGATGGAATAATTGCTAAAGTGACTAACTATGAAAATAAAAAAATTTAAGATAAAAAATTAAAATATATAAACATACTAAAAAATAGAAGAAAATTCTACAAAAAGGTAGGTATATATATAATCATCCATCCCTTCAAAAAATATAAATAAATTAAATAAATAACTGACAAATACAAAAAAGAAAAAAGAAAAAAAAAACAACAAATTGAAATAAGCTGTAAAAATACAAATCAAATGAGAAAAATGAAAAAAAATTCCAAACAGGTATGACCCTCGAATTCTGGGAAAAAACATGAAACCTCAGAAATTTCAATTAATAACTGAAAAATACAAAAGAAAGAAAAAAAATTGAAATAAAATCCCTAAGAAGAAAATAAATAGAAAAAAAAAAAAAAAAAAAAAAAAAAAGTATAAGAAAAAAGTACAAATGAGACTAAAAAATAAAAAATGGAAAAAATTCGCCAAGCTTAATAAAAGGTTTAAATTGAAAGCCTAACCACGAAATCTAAAAATATATATTTACTTGAGAAACTCTTTCTCATATGGGGGATCGCGAAAGTTGGATGGCAGCGACCGGCCGGTGTGGACTAGTTAATTATATTATCTCTTCAAACATCTCGATCAACTCTCCATGAGCATGCACTTCTCATGTTAGTTTAATTAGCATTTAATTTCTGAACCTGACTAGTTAATTATATTATCTTCACTTAGTCTATCATTGTTCTCTTAGTTAACTATGATTAAATTTTGGACCATATTGGTTTTTGTCTTGAACGACACTGACAAAGAAAGATGATCCATATTAGTGACGAATATTTACAATACATCAGCATTCTGCATATTTCGTGTAGCGCTCAAAAATTTATTTGGCATGAACAAAAATATTATTGTCAAATGCGCGTAAAATTATGGGGCTACACAATTTCAGTTGTGTGCTGTCAATATTTTGTGGGCGTTTCTGCCCCAAGTGTAAACGGTTTACTTCCCCTAAAACTAAGAAAAAATAAATTATATAAAAACAATAATTTTAAACGAGACAGAAAAATATGTGACAAACATATTGCGTTTTATGGGCGAACAATTGCAGATGTTTTATTAGGGGACCTCCCTTGGGGAAGCCTTTTATCATACGTAGGGACTCCTTCGTTTGGTGACGACCAATCTTATCCCTTTTTGGCTGTTCTACTATATTACTATATACACGTCGGCCTGAGAAAACCTCTCAAGTATGTGTGGGTCGGTGGCCTTTCAATCCGGTAACATCTAATTAACGTGGACGTCAAGTGAACGGTCCCTATTAAGCGGATGCAAGCCTGTTTCGACGATCCTGCTCTCATGTTTTGAACTAACATTTGGTTCGCTTTACTTATGGTTTGTAAACGACCTATTCTACGGCGCACTAGCTTCTTTCAAGAGGACAGAACGTTAGTTTCCTTCTGGCTGCCTGTATATGACTGTATATTGTTATCATTGTCAGTGATTTAGTTTCTCCTAATTTAGCGGTCTTTCTTTTCTGGCGGTTATCCTTTCGTTTTATACACCCTTTCTTGAGTTCACTTCTACCTCTTTTATGTTCTTTCTGTTCTAGGTTCTGCGTTTTCTGGTGCGCGTCAGCACAGAGAAGCCCTAGAGTTTCACACATGTTGGCTGCTCTTTTCTCCTTTTTCTTCTCTATGGACCGTCGTCCCGTGTGCCTCGGAGCAGACGAGGTAATCTCCCTATACACAGTGTGTAATTGTATTTCACAACTCTAATAATACCAAAACCATAGACCTCTCTTCTGAGCGTTGAGTATGGCTTTGCTACATAGCTCCTTCCTTTGTTTGATTACCATGACTCATTTCCGTGTGTTCACCGTTAATGGGTGACCACTTAGGGTGATGGGTTTTCATTTCTTCATTAGGTATTTATGAGTACGATTTACCCACCCAGCTACTACCCGATAGGTAGGATAACTTAGCAACAAAGGTAGAATTCAGTAATGGCGGTCATGAAATGGGAAACGATCAACGCTAAGAGTCAAAGACATCATGGATCTTCAATTAACTCATAATAAAAACCAAAAATAAAATTCTAAATTACTATAATATGATTTCCAAATTTTGATAATAATAATAAATCTTTAGGCCACTATGCAATATAGAGATAATAGCAACAAAACTTATACAATTAGTCTCTTTACTAAGTAAATCCTTACGTATTTGTAAAGCAAGGTTCCCTTACGGGCCAATCCGCCCCTAATCGTTGGTAAAGAAACCAGAGATCCAATAGAGCAAGGGATTGTACTCCTGTTGACAGAGTACTCTGAAATTCTTTTTTATATAATCATAAACTTTCATAATAAAAAGTTGTGTTATATGATACTAAATAGTATACTCCAACAATATGAATTTTCATTTTTTAAATTATAACAAAACTTTGATTACATGGTCATTTACCTTGTGTTAAATTTTTTGAAATTGAGTGGACAATTAGAAATCTCATACTTCTGAAGAATAAATAGCTCTGTGAAGTTGTTTCCTTTTATGAATCTATGGATATTTCAGAAACAGCTAGTTACCACTTCTCTATCTTAAAAAATTCTAAAAAAGAATATATTTTACTGCATTTCTTTTGTTTTATAAAAAATTGTTAAAGGAGTTTTTATGATGTATATTTTAATTAAGTTGTTCGAGGCATTCTAATTTATTATCTTATGTAGTATGGTACTTGTTAGTATATATAGATTTTAGCTATTATTTTGGTTGTTTATTTCACAGATTTTGCCCTGACCAACTTTTTAAGCCACACTAAGAATGAGTGTTGAAAAAGGAGGGGTTTTCTTTGGCCCATTTGTCACAGCCAAATCCATTCCCAGGATTATTTAAAGAAAAAATCCAAAATGGGGTATTTTTCCTGAATGGGTGTCTGTAAGAACTATATGTATTAATTTGTATTTGCTTTTTTATCTACGATAGCAGCATTTCAAAACCATAGGTGTTCCTTTGCATTCTATAAATCGCCCCTAAATTAATGTGGTGTTCATAAAGATCATTTTCGGAAACTCTAAGTATTTTATATCTAGGCGTTATCTGGAAAGTATAATGACGTAGAAAACATGTGTGAGATTTCAAGGATTGTTCAAAAGAATTCAATTTCTTTTGATCTGAGAGTAGATTGGAATTATTCGTATAGATTTGTTGACACCTTATAGTAAAGGTATTTAGTTGGCAAGAATAAAAAAAAAAACAATTGGTGATTAAACATTGTAAAACAGAATAATATAAAATTGATATTTGCACACATCAACATATTCCGTCTTATCCCTTCAGTACATTTGTCACGCCCCGGACGAGAGAGCGTGTGAGTGCTTAAAAGAGTTTCGTAATTTTTTGGAGAAGTGGTAATTAGGTATGTGTAGCTTTTGACTAAAATCTCACTAGATAAACAAATTTTAAGGGCCTTTTTAGATATCTATGACTCGATTAAATTAGACCTAGGTAGAGTATTGTAATCTTATGACGGTATACAGATTTTGTAAGACGAGTGATTTTGAAATAACACCTGGATCTTGACCACTATCTATGAGTCTTATACCATAAACTTTAATAATTCTAACCATGGAACTCATCTGTATATAGAAAATATCCCTTTAAATAAATAACTTACATCACTATATTGATAAGAAATCCTAAGCTCAAAGGGATTATTACAAAAATAGGATATCTTATATGAATAATATGATTCTCAAAGCATTCTAAAGCAATTCCCATTTTAGAGTGTCGAAATGTTAGGAACGTGAATGTAGTTACATCTCGATTATTTTGAAATAATTCTAGCAGTCCTAGCTACATGACGTCACGTTTGCGACCATACCTCTGTTAAAATCAGATTGGTGCTTAATAATTCGAGCACGTCTGATCTTTCTGATCTAAAACATTTCGTGAGAAAATTAAGGAAGAAGTACGAATATAGGGCGGGAATGCTTGATAGACATTGGTTAACAGATTTCATTTAACTAGCGTGTAAGTAAAAGTGCTTTAAAGAATAAATAAACATATTATTTACAATTATTTTCTTGTAGACCTCTTGTATGGTGGTGAATCCACAATCTCTCTCGAATCCACTTACTAGATGTAAAAGTATACTAAGTATGAAGATTATACAAATTCAGAAGTAACTATGTTAGAAAATTCTTTTGGATTCTTAAAACTCGCTTTTGCAGAGGGCTTGAGTTTAGAGTTTTTTGATCTCGTAATTTCAGTGATTTCCAGTAGACATCTTTTTGATATAGCATAGTTAATAATCAATCCGTCTATAATGTTTTATCTTATTGAATAGATGCCCTAAGTCCGGGGCTTTAATATTTTTCCTTATAGGTGAATTAATTCCTCAAGTAGTTGACAAAATGAGCTGGCTTATAATATAATGCATAGATTTTTTTTCCTCCCTAAAAAATTCCAAAGGTGATATTTTAATAAATATGGACCAATGGATTATGTGAAAACACTACATACCCGGATCTTATATAATGATACTAATCTTCTTTGATACTCGATAAAAATTAAAATTCGTCAAGGATCATAGTTATTAGGCTAATTGATAATGGCTGTTAATTAAATTCAATACATGGAGTCTCCTTTTTATGGACCAATTAACTATTAAGTATTTAATATGACCACTCAATTGTCTAATTCTCAAAGCTATGAATAAGTGTTATAAAAATCCATTTGATCATAATTTCAAAGCATGGGTGGCATGATTCAGAAAAGGAAGAGAAGATGGCAAAGCCTAAGGTCAAGGTGATTATGTGTTTCACACCTATTGTTGTAAATCGGTCGTAATAGTGATGCCTGAACAAGTGATTAGAACAAATCTAATTCCTAGGCGATTTGGAGATCAGTCAAATAACCACCCTGAATAAGCCCAAAAATTCACCCTAAAATTAGAATGGGTAGTAATTGGCGTCACCCACCCATCAACTACACCCCAACATAGATGGAAAAGGACTCGCTCTCATGGCCAAAAATAGGACTGTTGATATGTCTGGCCATTGTTTTTTATTTCCGGCACTAAAAGTGTCTTACCTTTTAGCAGCCCATCGGACTAAATATAACGACGTGCAAATTATATAGCAATGGATCACATGTAAATTATGCCTCACTTTGTTCCCTAGTAATAGGGTTGACAGTATATATCAAGTAGCTCTCCTTGTCAATTTCAAGTTAGGTTGCGGTGGGGAGCAACACAAAGTTGTTGGACTTTTGCATGGCCAAGAGTTCGTGTAATCTTTGAGGTAAAGACAAGGAACTTATTTGTTACCCCCATTAGGCTCCTCCAAGAGCATATGTGGGAAGCACTAGTCAGTAGATGTGAATATGCATATCTCATAAATCATACGACAAATACCTCATATAACGCTCTCGATAAGGCAAAAACAACACCCATCACTAACATTAAACTCATTTGCAATCTTTCTCTTCGTCTCTTTCATGGAAAGAGTGGCATGCGATAAATCCGATGGTGAATAACTAATAGGAACTATCTCAATGAAAAGACTTTGATATATAAGCTCCTCAGGTTTGAAATATTAGTGACAGATAAAAATAGTTACAAGTCTGGTCAAAAGTAAATAGGGCCTCTGAGTGGTATTTATCTCGAATCTTCCATAGCAAGATAATGTCAAAATCATTTTGACCAATTTTATCAATAAAAATAATTGTACATCTTGAATAACAGTGCTCTGGAAGGTTTACAAGACGAAATAAGACATGCAAATTTTTAAAAATATCACTGGAAAGTTATATATATTTATTCTAGTAAGAAACTCCTCAGCGATAATATATTACAACCCGCTCACTTTCTCTGGATTATCTCAAGAAAAATAAGGTCCCTACCCTAAAACCAGAACTGCGCATCTACTCCTAATAAAGAAAGAACTGCTAACGCATCTATGAAAAATGCTCAACGTGCTACACACACAAATCACTTACAAATTCTCTCTCTCAAAATCTTGACACCTGACTGTGCCCATATTCTAGAAATACCAAGGATTTTCGCTCAGTCAGAAGGTTATCTAAAATATAGTACTGTGACATACATTGTGGGTTTCCCTTAAGAAATCTGACTTTCGGCAAGAGAGATTAGAAATATGTTCTTCCTAAGGTGTTAACTTATGCAGTTCACTCATGGTGAATATTATCATATAGGTCCAAGACCCTCAACATAATACAACTCCATAACAGAAATAAAGGTTATATTCCGGACATTAACCTCTATTCACCCTGAGTCAAAACTATACATTACTGATAAATGTCATAGTGGTGTACTCAATCGTAGAGCGTAGTCCTCAAAAAAAATTCATCTATGATTCAATATCCTCGATATTCCAAAAATACCCAAAAATTCCTGCTCAGACAGGGCATTGGGCTTCAGGCTATACAC
This sequence comes from Morella rubra, assembly GCA_003952965.2. Lineage (NCBI taxonomy): Eukaryota > Viridiplantae > Streptophyta > Magnoliopsida > Fagales > Myricaceae > Morella > Morella rubra. The sequence continues at coordinate 5,842 of RXIC02000460.1, read as the reverse complement.
CCCTACTCATTGGGCACTCCTCCAATGAGTATGCTGTCGTCAATCTATTGATAATCTATAAAATGACCTCCTTCATGTAGAAATATTAGAAAGTCTAGTTAAATTTTACTGCTCTTTGTTCTAGGTTTTTCAACACTATCAATCTTCTGTAACGCCTTGCAAGATGTTACTACTCTTTCCTTTATTAGCATTTATTATTCCGGAGTTATTCATATTCGCGTATAGACCTTAACGTTCTGTGATCTATTCAAGGAAACACACGGAGGTTTCACATTATACATCCAACTACACCAAAAGGACATTACGAAACTTTAACCTAATCCTTTGCAGATGTCTAGTACGAAATATTCAAATATAATATTTTTTCTACTTCTATAGTCCACTGCGCCAGACCTAATGAACGAAAAATAAGTTGAATCTAACCACTCAGATCCCCAAAGAAAGACTTTGGAATTTCTTGTGTTGGTGACACAATGATCTATCTATGAGAGACTCGAAGACTCAGTTCTAATGTAGACTACACAAGAAAACCTAAAATTAAAAAGCTATTCGAAAGCAGATTAACTGGGTGAAGAATAAAAGGTAAGGGTTAGGAATACTCTCGAGAGCACACCTATTGGTTGCTTAGACTCTCTCAGTATATAATCATTAAGAATCTAACAAATGAAAATAATCCTATCTGAAATTTTCGTATCAGAATACCTTGTAATATTTTTCTTTAATACTAAATGATTTCACACATCGAGATGTATGTTAGATTACATGCAACGAAAAACCCCTTCTTTTCTCTTGGTTGGCTTAAAAGTGGTGGGCCATGTAAAACATCATAACCAATATATAAATTTTCTTATATATATGACTCGAGCACTAGTGAATAGAGCTCCCTTTACAAAAAACCTTCCGTAAATATTTTAATTTTTAATAAAAAAAATTTAACATATAAAATCTTTAAAATTATTAAAAAGGTTTTGACATATGAGCGTCAAAGATTAAAAAAACAAATAAAAACTCAACATATTCTATAATTGATCCTAACACTCAAATATCAGAATTTAAAGAAAGACATGTTCATTTTTTTTCTAAATAAAAGGAAATTTCAAATATTATATAGTAATACAAATTTTAACCAAAATAAGTTTCAAAATATGATCTCCAGGTTTACATTTCCTTGCTTTCCTTTTCAATGGCAGGTATAGCTGGAGCTGTCCTTTTCAAGCATCAATCGATCGTTACGGTATTGATATTTTACGTTTGTCTTCTGTCATATCTCTCTTATGCGATCTCATTGGAACTTTTCTCAAGTTGGAGTCCCTAAGTAACTCTTGTGGGAATTCCTTAGATAGGTGGTGGTGATAATATGCCATGGATGGTATAGAATCCCACTTATATCGTTTTCTTGTTAGTTTTCGTTACTTGTTCTTTATTTCAATGAGGCAATATCCGTATCCCACTGTGTTGTATCATCCATTGGTTCATGTGTGGGTAGTGGAGGCGATCTTTTCTCTCATTAATTCCCTAATTGATACTCAGACATATTACACTAACCAGCTATACCTTAGAGACGTGGGGGTCCTGAACAGAAGAAACGGTTTGTCTCCTTCCCACTGGGTGAACGCTATCTCCAGTGGCAAGAGCTTGAACACAAGGGCGTGAATCCCCGCCTATCTCACAAACAGTCACAAAGTGATAGGCTCAGGAGAAGCACACTCACTGGAATTAGGGAGCAAGTGGTTGGTATCCTTGGTGTGAAACAATATACGCTTGACAGTGTCCTGGTGCGGGGGCATGGGACAGTCCTAGAGAAGAGGAAAGACGCACAACACGGACTCTAGGGGTTAAACAGAGCAAAGAAAGGACACCTCTACCAGAAACCGAAATAAGTCACAGAATAAAGAAAATAAAAGAAAAGAAAAGAAAAGAATGAAAGAAAGGAAAGAAAAAATCACATACAAGAAATGGGGCATCACCCTGTATAAGCCGTTGCAAACGTGAGAATCGTCCTCTATAAAGCATCGCAACATGCGTTCGTTTAAAACTACTAAGGCTTTACAAATTAAAAGTCGTCCGAAGGGCTTGTCGGGATTATGATTCCCGTGCGTCACTATTATACGTGAAGGACAATTTTTTCAGCCGCCGGTGTTGTGAAACCAAATTTGCAACGCAGGCAGTTCCCCTACGTATCAAGCGACCTTCCCCCCAGCTCAACAGGTCGTAAAAAACATGCGGTGCACATGTCGCTAAAGCAGTTGTCTAGCAATTTTCCTCGACATCGTCTTTGAGAGATACTATCTTGTATGTGTGTTTGATCTTCAAAATTTATTCTTGTCTTTGTGTGTTCGGTGATGAATGCTGGCTTTTGCACTTGGGTTCGGAGAAATGCGCACAAATTATGACAAACTGAATTGCCCATTGTAGCGGTGGTGTGCGCGAGGATAATTTTTTGTCGCCAAAATATAATTTTAGCTACGATGGAATGTGACGTGACGCTGCTATATGAATTCGTTCAGTAAATGGTCATTTTCTTGTGAGTGGCTGGTATGGTGATAAGCGCCAATTATTGGTCCAAGAGAATTTAATCTTATTTAACTAAGAGAACAATTTGAGTGTGTGAGGATCTAAGTGAAAAATTAATTATGACTAGTCAGGGTTCATAGATAGATATAATAATGCTATAATTTTACACAGCTATTTATGAAATTGATGTGTGTGCATGATTGCTCGAGTGTGGAGTTTGATTGATATACGAGACTATGGTTTGAATTAGAGAGTAGGTTAAACATAATAATGTGAAGCTAGTCCACGCCGGACCGGATTCTTGGGCATGCCATTCCACACCTTTCCGAGGTTGGCGTTCCTATGTAGGTCGAGAATAAGAGCTTTCTCCCAGTTGTGAATTGATTTGATTATTTAGATTTCGTGGTCCCTAGACTTTCAAGCTTACCTGGCCATGAAAACTCTTTTATGTGAATGCTGTTGTTGCGAGGGTTTTTTCACATTTGTTGTATATTTTTAGTCATATTTGATGAACATCCAGAGCCTGGTCTATGTGGCCTTAATATGCCATAGCTTTATGTAATTATTGTTGTTTAAACTTTTCCTTCTATTTTTCATGGGGTATCTATGTATCTATAAACTTAGGGTATGGATTTATTTCGTTGATGCTACTTTATTTATACATTTTGCTTGTTCATCTTCTATATCAGTATTAATTCAAATTCTCTTTTCTTAGATTTACTGTTGGAGCAGAACACAATGGTCCATGTCATTTTCTGCCCCAGGGAATATCGAGAGGTTCAATACACTGCTTTGAAAATGCTAATTTATTTTCATTATTTCATCATTTGATTTGCTCATTCTTTACGGGAGTCTCATATTTCAATTTGTTGTTTTTTTTTTTCTTTTTTCATTTTTGTTCATTGTGCAGTTATTTCATTTAATTCTATTTAATGTTTTTTCTGAAGGGGATGGTGGAGGATGTAATGAATATACTACCTGAATTATAAGCCTAACCGCTTTGCAGAAATTACTTCTATTTTTTAGTTATGTTATCAATATTTATACTTATATATCTCATTAATCTCTTGACAATTATTCAATTTATATTCATAGCCCATATTCCATATTCTTAAGTAACGCACATAATATAATCTGTCCTATCACTATCACTGCAAATCATGTTAGATGACTGCTACTCGCTATTGACCTTAGCTCCACTGTATAATGCTCCCATTAAGTAAACACTTACCCAGAGGTACTCTATACTGGCTTGCAATAACAGCTACGAAATACTTAAGTGAGATATTCTCAACACACCACATCCTGTACAAGGTAAAAATCAAGAGCGTGTGTCTGTACTCCATCCTCTCCATCTCAAATACTCTTCCTTTGTGTTGTATATGAATAATTCTCCCAAGGCATCAATTGGAACTCTTAACAAATATCTCAATAATTCTCTAACATGTTTCTTCATTTTTAAACGGGTCATAATATACAATAACTTCAAACCTTTGCACGAAAACCCCAATAGAATTATTCATATGAAAGTAACATGACTTCTACATGATCTTCGAAAAATATTATTAAAAGTACATTTTTAGAACAAATAACAGACGCACCCACTATAAGTCCACAGGAAATCCTAACGACGAACAACTGTGAGCGGAATTAGGATTTACAACATCTCATCTGAAACTGTTCGCTAACACGCAAGTCCAACTATTATGAACAGTGCCTGTAGTCCTGCTCTATCATAACTACCTTCCTCGTCCCAGATGATTAAATGTAATCATAACAAACGCGCACATGATACATATATGAATCCAACGTCTGGCCAATCAATCCCCCTCGCGGTCTACACACTCTCATCTCAGCAGTATTAAACTACCACCGCTCTGTGATTATTTAACAGACTGATAGCACAAACGAATGGAACGTTAATTAGTCAATCGGAATACATAACAAGTCCCATCCCTGCGCTATAATTTAACAAACAAAGTCCTAGGTATGTGTTCCGATCTTGTCACCTCATCCCTCTCCACACTCGAGGCTTGCCAAGGTATTTGCTAGATTCATTTACAACCCCATCAATTTTCCACGTGCACATGCATTATATTCCCACAGAATCTCGACGAGTCTCCATGCACCAACAGCCAAATGACAGCCGTCCTCGAGAGGCCCTCTCCACCAGTTCATAGTACCATTTGTCCTCTCTCTCTCCTCCATTGCAAGTTCGGAGGCCCTACCAACACTCTAGTCCTACCCTCGGAACTCCATCTTTATTTTCTCCGACTCACATTTAACTCTTCCCACTGCCCATCCCCTTCGTGATTGTACTCAGTTAGTCATTAGTTGCCACACCTTATACTCGGTTGGCTGCTTCAGGGTTGGTCTCGTTGATTCTTCCCTTCGGCAGGGCGATGTGCGAGGTTATAAGTTTCTAAGGAATTTGTATGGAGTCTCGTTCCGGTAGTAGTTTTGTGCGAGTCAGCAACAAGCTGACAATGTTTTGTCTTTGCTACTCTGCGTTATGCACCAAGCTAGGACCAGAACAGTTATCAAGGCGAATTCTCGAGACTAATTGTACCCGGCATGCCCTCTTTAGAAGAAATCCCGGGGGATGGTCTCTATACCAACTTCCATAGGTAGAGATTCTTCTCCAAGACCCACTTTTCAGGAACCGACAATTGACCTGCTACTCGAGTTGTTTCTTGTTACCCAACGTCCAAGGCCCTCGTTCTACCGAATAGCCTGAGCGGTGAGTAATTATGCGTTTAAATAACAGATTGCGATGGACTGGAGGACAAAGAACTATTAACATAGCGTTTTCTGTGAAAGCTAAGGCTCTGACAGAGATGTGCAAAGATTTATTCAACCTCCACAACTATTTAACAATAAAATATACCTAGAGTTTGCAGGCCAAGTCCTCAGACTGGTTCAAGCACGCTCGATCATTCGACGAGTATCAGGAGTGGCGATAAGGTTGCTGGGGACACTAACCTTCCAAGTGTTTCGTTCCTGTTCGGCCTCCTCTTTCGAAGTACGGGTGGGATGACTTTCTTTCTCCTTTGCTATCACAATATAATCCTCGAGGCTTAAGTTTTATCGGGCAGTTGAATTTTAGACCAGTGGACAAAGGTTTCCAATTGTTGTACCTTCCCATTAACGGTCTTGTACTTCTATTATGTTTTTCCGGGCGTAGGAAGGAGATAAGAAGTCCAAAACAATGGAACCGGTTGAACTAACGCAAGGGCACCTCTTGATATTATGTAGATGTGAGCAATCAAAGTCATCAGGACCCTCTTGCCTTTTTACCAAACGGGTTCGTGGAAAGAATCGAAGGGCA
>RXIC02000459.1:79524-121725 GCA_003952965.2 Morella rubra | reverse complement strand
AGCTCCAGTTCTACTTCTTGGAAATCGAGTCATACCAAGCCACTGGACAAATCACAAACGTCCAAACCCGAGCCCAAGCCCGTGACCACCAGCCATGTTCCTCAAGGTAAAACCGAAGCTTCTACCTCTAGGAATCATGATATTAAATGTTTTAAATGTCAAGGTAGGGGACACATAGCAAGTCAATGCCCAAATAGCAAGTCATGGTATTACGAGACAATGGAGAAATTGTGACCGACGATGAGGATTCCGACACCGACGAAATGCCGCCATTGGAGGATGTTTCGAGGAGGAATATTTAGCCCCTGATGCATTGACATTGGTGGCGAGGAGAGCTTTGAGCTTGCAAGCAAAAGGAGATGATGAAGTACAGCGGGAGAACATCTTTCACACTAGGTGCTACGTTAAAGACAAGGTATGTAGTGTCATTATTGATGGTGGTAGTTGTACTAATGTTGCAAGCGCAATCATGGTGGAAAAATTGGGATTGCCCGTGTTAAAACACCCTAGGCCGTACAAGTTGCAATGGCTGAATGATAGTGGAGAGATAAGGGTGAACAAGCAAGTGTTAGTTGCTTTTCGAATCGGTAAGTACGAAGATGAAGTGTTGTGTGATGTAGTACCGATGCAAGCGGGACACTTATTGCTAGGGCGTCCGTGGCAGTTCGATAGACATGTGAAGCATGATGGCTTTACGAACAAGTACTCTTTTGTACTTAATCAACGGCCAATCACTCTTGTACCATTGACACCGCAGCAAGTATATGAGGATCAAGTGAGATTGCAAAAGGAGAGTGAGCAAAAGAAAGAGAGTGAGAAAAAGAAAAAGAGTGAAAATCAGAGAGAGAGTGAAAATCCGAGAGAGGCCGACAAAAAAGAGAGAGAAAATCAAGGTTCGGCCATTGAGAGAAAATCAGAGAGAAAACAAAAGAATTTCTATGCAAAAGTGAGTGAGATCAAGCGAGCGATGCTTTCAAATCAGCCGATGATTGTACTTTTGTACAAAGAGGCATTTTTAAACACTAACGAACTTGACCTTGCTTTGCCTAGTTCTATTGTTTCTCTTTTGCAGGAATATGAGGATGTCTTCCCGAGGAAACACCACATGGGTTACCTCCAATCCGAGGGATTGAACATCAAATCGATTTTGTTCCGGTGCAACAATTCCAAACCGACCAGCTTATAGGAGCAATCCCGAGGAGACAAAGGAGCTTCAACGGCAAGTAAGTGAGTTGTTGGAGAAAGGGCACGTGAAGGAGAGCATGAGCCCATGTGCGGTCCCGGTTTTACTTGTACCTAAGAAGGATGGGACGTGGAGAATGTGCGTTGATTGCCGAGCCATCAACAACATAACGGTAAAGTATCGTCATCCTATTCCTCGCTTAGATGATATGTTAGATGAGCTGCATGGTTCTTGCATATTTTCTAAAATTGATTTAAAGAGTGGTTATCATCAAATTAGGATAAAAGAAGGAGATGAGTGGAAAACCGCCTTTAAAACAAAATATGGTTTGTATGAATGGTTAGTTATGCCTTTTGGTTTGACTAATGCTCCGAGCACCTTTATGAGACTTATGAACCATGTTTTGCGTGCATTTATAGGTAGATTGTTGTTGTTTACTTTGATGATATACTCATTTATAGCAAAAACGTGGACGATCATGTAGTACATTTGAAATCTGTTTTAGATGTGCTTAGGAAAGAAAAGTTGTTTGCTAATCTGAAGAAGTGTACTTTTTACACCGATAAGCTTGTATTTTTGGGATTTGTTGTTAGTTCCCAAGGTATACAGGTTGATGAAGAGAAGGTACGTGCAATCAAAGAGTGGCCGAGTCCCACGAGTGTAGGTAATGTTCGTAGTTTTCACGGACTTGCTAGTTTTTACCGGCGCTTCGTGAAGGACTTTAGTAGCATAGCCGCACCACTTACCGAAGTGATCAAGAAGAACGTTGGATTTCGATGGGGAGAAGAGCAAGAGAAGGCGTTTCAATTATCAAAGAGAAGCTGACCAATGCCCCTTTATTGTCTTTACCTAACTTTTCTAAAACGTTTGAAGTTGAATGTGATGCTTCAGGTATTGGTATAGGCGCAGTTCTTATGCAAGAAGGACGACCACTTGCTTATTTCAGCGAGAAATTAAGCGGGGCAGCCTTAAACTACCCAACTTATGATAAGGAGTTGTATGCATTGGTTCGTGCTTTAGAGACGTGGCAGCACTACCTATGGCCTAAGGAGTTCGTGATTCACACCGATCATGAGTCCTTGAAACACTTGAAGGGCCAACACAAGCTAAACAAAAGGCATGCGCGTTGGGTGGAGTTCATTGAGACGTTTCCATACGTCATTCGATATAAGCAAGGTAAGGAGAATGTGGTAGCCGATGCCCTTTCTCGCAGGTATGCTTTACTCTCCACACTAGATGCAAAGTTGCTTGGTTTTGAGCATATTAAAAATTTATACTCTGATGACCACGAATTTGGTGAGGAATATCGGGCTTGTGAGAAAATTGCATGTGGTAAGTTCTTTAGGCTTGATGGATTTCTATTTCGAGAGAATAAGTTATGCGTGCCTAATTGTTCATTGAGGGAGTTATTAGTGCAAGAATCACATGGTGGAGGGTTAATGGGACATTTTGGAGTTGGCAAAAACTTTAGCTATTTTGCAAGAACACTTCTATTGGCCTCACATGAAACGAGATGTTGAAGAATTTGTGGTAGATGTGTCACATGTAGGCAAGCTAAATCCAAAGTGCAGCCCAACGGTTTGTATACTCCTTTACCCATTCCTAGTGAGCCTTGGATTGATATTTCAATGGATTTTGTGTTAGGATTGCCTAGGACTAAACGAGGAAGAGATTCAATTTTTGTGGTTGTGGATAGATTTTCTAAGATGGCACATTTTATTCCATGTCACAAAACGGATGACGCTTCGCATGTTGCTGATTTGTTCTTTAGAGAGATTGTGAGATTACATGGCATGCCTAGGACAATTGTTTCGGATAGAGATGCTAAGTTCTTGAGCTATTTTTGGAAGACTTTATGGTGTAAGCTAGGTACTAAGTTATTGTTTTCCACTACTTGTCATCCACAAACTGATGGTCAAACTGAGTAGTCAATAGGACTTTGTCTACTTTATTGAGGGCGATCATTAGAAAGAACATCAAAACATGGGAAGAATGTTTACCACATGTTGAGTTTGCTTATAATAGAGCTGTCCATTCTGCTACTAAATTTTCGCCATTTGAAATAGTATATGGTTTTAATCCTGTTAACTCCATTGGACTTTATCTCCTTGCGCTTGTTTGACCTTGAGCATGTTTAATTTATGATGGCAAAAATTTGATGCTGATTCTTTGTAAAATTTACATGTATTCATTTATGGAGAAAAGCGAGACTCAACAGTCTTTTGTTAACTTTGATTCGGATCGTTATGTATGTGTATTGCGTTAACAAGGCTCAACTAATGGTATCGTCATCATTATGTATAGTTTGTGTAACTTCCGTCGATTGTTTGGCTGTCTTGCGTAAAGAAACGATTCCCGTGAAGAATAGTACGTTCCAGTTGATTTACTTGCCCAGTAGTGGGTGATGGTTTTTGCCTAATGTGCCTGTTCGATCGCTTATCAAATGATTATTATTCGCTATATAGCTGATAGTAAGTTTATTTCCAGGTAATGTAGCATGTAAGGTCCGACTTTTAATGTTACTGGTTTGAGTCCTTTTGATGTAGGTGTTGATTTGAGGGCAAATCCTTTTTCAAGAGGAGGGGAATGATGGAAATCAAGGAGTATTGTCGAAGGATCCAGTTCAAGTTCCTATTGGGCCGGTTACGAGGGCACTAGCCAAGAGGTTTAAAGAGTTACTCAACGGGCTAATTCAGGAGGCATGGGCTCAAGCAAATTCTTGGAGGCCCATTGAACAAGATCTACGTGAACCACAAAGGATTGTCGATTTGATTCAAGTTCTAGAAGGATCTCTACTCTAGGCGCCCAAATCAGCTTCAAGTTGGAAAGATATATTTTTGGGGCTCTTCTAGAATGATCTCTATTCTATGCGCCCAAATCCTTCCTTTTATGGCTTGCACTTCTTTTGGACGCCCAACACCTTTTTCCCTTATTGAGCTCTTTATTTTAGGCACCATTTTATTTCCTTTCTTGGCTCTTGTAGGCGCCAACTTTTATTTCCTTTTTTTAGTGTGTTTTGTTTTAGGAGTGTTAGGCTTTATTTCCTTAGCTAATTTCGGGTTTAATTAGGTTTCCTTGTTAGGGTTATTTTCCTTGTAACATTTCGCCTTTAAATAGGAGCCTTTGCTTTGTAATTTGGCAGTCATTGCTTAATCAAAAATTGTGAGGATTAATTCTCTTTAATTCTTTGAAGAACTACTCGAACATATCGGGATTTCCCGTGGCGTTAAGGATGAAAAAAATGAAACAAAAATTGATCAAGGCGTTTATAGACCAAATATTAGAGCAACATAGTTCAAAATTAATTTTTTTAATAATTGGATGCCTTAACGAGAAGTCTTCCATTCGAATCAGTCCGAGAACGATCTTGGTTTCCCTTTCGTTGTTGGGTCTCGTTATTCTTGGCGAGGTTCACATCAATATTATTGCAAAACAGGCCGAAATAATTTTTTTTATAATGAGATAACTTAAGATGAAAAAAATGTTTAAGAAGATAGACCAATATTAGAGCAAATAGCAAAATAATAAATTGCAAAATATAAATTGTCCAAATTAATTTGTTTAACAAAAAAAAAAATAGTGTTGAAGGAAACGAAGTAAATAAATTCAAAATGATAGAGCAAAATATAAATGCAAATAGTTCGAAAAAATTGTTTTAAAATTAGATGCCTTATTTTTGAATAAAATGAAGCAAATAGATTAATCGAAGTGTTATGGACCGAAATATAAATTTAAAATCGTCTAAATCAATTGGTTTAGAATTAGATAACTTATTGATGCAGGAAATGAACCAAAATGATCAAAGGAAGAGTTACCAACAAAAATATTATTGCAAAATAGTCAAAAAATTTGTTAATGAGGAAGAAAATGAAACAAATTGATCAAGATTTATAGAGAAAATATTAGAGCAAAAAAATAATTTGTTTAATAATTGGATTTAATGATGAAGAAAATGACCCAGATAGATGGATGCAAAATAGTTCGAGTAATTAGTTTTGAAATTGTTGCCTTAATATTGAATAAAATGAATTAAATAGATTAATCGAAGTGTTATGGACCGAAATATAAATTGAAAATCGTCCAAATAAAATTGGTTTAAAAATTAGATAACTTAATGATGAAGGAAATGACCCAAAATGATTTGAAAGAGTTATGGACCAAATTATTATTGCCAAATAGTCCAAAATAATTTGTTTAATAATGAGTAATTAATGATGAATGTATAAAACAAATTGACACAAATTATATCAAATTAGAAGAACTTAATATCCCAAAGTTTAGTTTAAAAATTGGATAACTTAATGATGAAGAAAATGACCCAAAAGATTAGTCCAAATAGTGTTTAACCAAAAATAAATACAAATTGAAACAAATTGGAATGGACCCAAATATCAATGAAAGAATGCAAAATATTAGTCCAAATTAATTTGTTTAAAAATTGGATGCCTTAATGATAAGAAAATGAGAAATTATTGCAAAGAGTTTGAGACCAAAATATAAATGCAAAATAGTCCAAATTAATTTTTTTAAGAATTAAAAAACATATGAAGAAATGAAGCAAATAAATTCAGAGTGAAGAGCAAAATATAAATGCGAAAATTTCAAGTAATTAGTTTTGAAATTAGTTGCCTTAATATTGAATAAAAGAATTAAATAGATTAATCGAAGTGTTAGGACCGAAATATAAATTTAAAATCGTCCAAATTAATTGGTTTAAAAATAGATAACTTAATGATGAAGGAAATGAACAAATGATTAAGGAAGCAGTTATAGACCAAAATAATTATTGCAAAATAGTCCAAATTAATTTTTAATAATGAGATAACTTAATGGAGAAGAAAATCTAACAAATTGATCAAGGAAGATTTATAGACTAAAATATACAGAGAAAAAAAGTCTCAATTAATTTTTTTAATAATTGGATGCCTTAATGATAAAGAAGTGAAGGACTTAAGTAGCATAGCCGCACCACTTACCGAAGTGATCAAAAAGAACGTTGGATTTCGATGGGGAGACGAGCAAGAGAAGGCGTTTCAATTACTTAAAGAGAAGCTGACCAATGCTCCTTTATTGTCTTTACCTAACTTTTCCAAAACGTTTGAAATTGAATGTGATGCTTCAGGTATTGGCATTGGCGCAGTACTTATGCAAGAAGGACGACCACTTGCTTATTTCAACGAGAAATTAAGCGGGGCAGGCTTAAACTACCCAACTTATGATAAGGAGTTGTATGCATTGGTTCGTGCTTTAGAGACGTGGCAGCACTACCTATGGCCTAAGGAGTTCATGATTCACACCGATCATGAGTCCTTGAAACACTTGAAGGGCCAACACATGCTAAACAAAAGGCATGCGCGTTGGGTGGAGTTCATTGAGACGTTTCCATACGTCATTCGGTATAAGCAAGGTAAGGAGAATGTGGTAGCCGATGCCCTTTCTCGCAGGTATGCTTTACTCTCCACACTAGATGCAAAGTTGCTTGGTTTTGAGCATATTAAAAATTTATACTTTGATGACCACGAATTTGGTGAGGAATATCGGGCTTGTGAGAAAATTGCATGTGGTAAGTTCTTTAGGCTTGATGGATTCCTATTTCGAGAGAATAAGTTATGCGTGCCTAATTGTTCATTGAGGGAGTTATTAGTGCAAGAATCACATGGTGGGGGTTAATGGGACATTTGGAGTTGCAAAAACTTTAGTTGCAAGAAACTTCTATTGCCTTGAAACTATTTTGCAACGAACTATTGGCCTCACATGACATGTATGGAACGAATATGTGGTAGAAGTGATCATCGGTTGTAAATCCAAAGTGCCCAACGGTTTGCTAGTCTTGGATTGATATTTCAATGGATTTTGTGTTAGGATTGCCTAGGACTAAACAAGAGATTAATTTTTGTGGTTGTGGATAGATTTTCTAAGATGACACATTTTATTCCATGTCACAAAACGGATGATTCTTGCATTGCCTAGGATGCTAATTGCTGAACTTTTGATTCATTAAAAGAACTGACTGTAGAGGACTTTGTCTACGGCGATCATTATGTTGTTGACAAAATTGCTATTTTCTGGTTTTAATCCTTTAACTCCATTGGATTTATCTCCTTTGCCTTTGACTAAGCATGTTAATTTAGATAACTTTGATTGAGCAGATTCATGAGAAAGAAAGACTTTTATGCAAAACATGCCAACAAGGGACGAGAATTGGGTTTGGCTGCATATGAGAAAAGAAAGATTCCCGGCGAAAAGACGTTCCAAATTGTTCCCAAGAGGGGATGGTCCTTTCTAAGTCCTCGAGCGCATCAATGACAACGCTTACAAGCTCGATTTACCTGGTGAGTATAATGTAAGTGCCACTTTTAATGTTACTGATTTGAGTCCTTTTGATGTAGGTGATGATTTGAGGGCAAATCCTTTTCAAGAGGAGGGGAATGATGGAGATCAAGGCACGTTTCGAAGGATCTCGTTCAAGTACCAATTGGGCCAGTTATGAGAGCACAGGCAAAGAAGTTCAAGGACGTACTCAACGGACTTGTTCAAGAGTTAAGGGCTCAAGCGAATTCGTGGAAGCCCATTGAAGATGATCCACGTGGGCCACAAAGAATGGTCACCTTGATTCAAGTTCAGAAGTTGAAAAGAAATATTTTTGGGGCTCTTCTAGAAGGATCTCTATTCTAGGCGCCCAAATCCTTCCTTTTATGGCTTGCACTTCTTTTGGACGCCCAACACCTTTTTCCTTATTGAGCTCTTTATTTTTAAGCGCCATTTTGTTTCCTTTCTTGGCTCTTGTAGGCGCCAACTTTTATTGCCTTTTTAGTGTGTTTTGTTTTAGGCGTGTTAGGCTTTATTTCCTTATCTATTTTCGGGTTTAATTAGGTTTCCTTGTTAGGGTTATTTTCCTTGTAACGTTTAGCCCTTTAAATAGGAGCTTTGCTTTGTAATTCGGTAGACATTGATTATTCAAAATTGTGAGGATTAATTCTCTTTGGTTCTTTGAAGAACTACTCGAACTTATCGGGATTTCCCGTGGCGTTCAACTTGACTTATCAAACGAATTTCCATCACCGTTTGTGGCGTCTTCCTTATACCGAGGTTCTTGTTTTCATAAACAACGGGTCGAGGTCTTCCATTCGAATCAGTCCTAGAACGATCTTGGGTTCCCTTTTGTTGTTGGGTCTCATTATTCTTGGCGAGGTTCACATCACAATGTCTGCCGAATTACAAAGCAAGAGCTCCTATTTAAAGGGCTAAACGTTGCAAGGAAAATAACCCTAACATGGAAACCTAATTAAACCCGAAATTAGACAAGGAAATAAAGCCTAACACACCTAAAACAAAACACACTAAAAAGGCAATAAAAGTTGGCGCCTACAAGAGCCAAGAAAGTAAACAAAATGGCGCCTAAATAGCCATGTAATCCGAACCAAAAAAGGGAAGAATTAGGCGCCTAATTGGACCTCTTTAAAGTGGCGCCTAATTGAGTCTTCTAGAATATTATCTTGCCAATTTGAGCTTAGCCTTAACCGGATCCTTCTAGAACTTATATCATGTTGACAATCCATTGTTGTTCACGTGGATCATGCTCAATGGGCCTCCACGCATTTGCTTGAGCCCATAACTATTGAATAAGTCCGTTGAGAACATCCTTGAACTTCATTGCCCATGCTCTCGTAACCGGCCCAATTGGTACTTGAACGAGATCCTTCGAAACGGTGCCTTGATCTCCATCATTCCCCTCCTCCTGAAAAAGATTTGCCCTCAAATCATCACCTACATCAAAAGGACTCAAATCAGTAACATTAAAGTGGCACTTATGTTGTACTCACCAGGTAAATCGAGTTTGCATTTATATTTTCCTCTATCACTCTGAATTTCTTTGCTTCATTTACTTCAACATTAAGTTTTTTAATTGTTAAAAAAAGTTAATTTGGACAATTTTGCTTTTATAGTTTCGTCTTCAAACTATTCTGCCGTCTTTTTGTGTCATTTTCTTCATCATTGAGGCATGCAATTATTAAACAAATTAATTTTGACTATGTTGCTCAAATATTTTGGTCTATAAATATTTCATTTCCAATTTGTTTCATTTTCTTCCTCATTAAGTTATCTCGTCATTAAACAAATTATTTTGGAATATTTTACAATAGTATTTTGTCCATAACTCTTCCTTAATCATTTTGGTTCATTTCTTTCATCATTAAGTTATCTAATTTTTAAACCAATTAATTTGGACGATTTTAAATTTATATTTCGGTCCATAACACTTCGATTAATCTATTTAATTCATTTTATTCAATACTAAGGCAACTAATTTCAAAACTAATGTACTCGAACTATTTTGCATTTATGATTTCGTTTATCACTCTGAATTTATTTGCTACATTTACTTCAACATTAAGTTTTTTAATTGTTAAAAAAGTTAATTTGGACTATTTTGCATTTATATTTTGGTCTTCAAAATATTCTGCCATCTATTTGTGTCATTTTCTTCATCATTGTTGCATCCAATTATTAAAAAAAAATATTTTGATTATGTTGCTCTTATATTTTGGTCTATAAATCTTCCTTGTTCAATTTGTATCTTTTTCTTCATCCCTAAGTTATCCCATCATTAAACAAAATATTTTGGACTATTTTGCAATATTATTGGGGTCCATCACCCTTCCTTAATCGATTGGGTTCATTTCCTTCATCATTAAGAAATCTAACTATTAAACATATTAATTTGGACGATTTTAAATTTATATTTCGGTCCGTAACACTTCGATTAATCTATTTGCTTCATTTTCTTCAATATTAAAGCATCTAATTTCCAAACTAACTAATTCGAACTATTTTTCATTTATATTTTGGTCTATCACTCTAAATTTATTTGCTTCATTTCCCTTAACCTAAAGTTTTTTAGTTGCTGAACAATGTCTGCCGAATTACAAAGCAAAAGCTCCTATTTAAAGGGCTAAACATTACAAGGAAAATAACCCTAACATAGAAACCTAATTAAACCCGAAAAATAGATGAGTAAAGAAAACTTTACTAGCCTAAAACAAACAAGTCAAATAAGGAAATAAATTCCTTACTTTCCTAAACGACAACGGGCGCCTAAAACAAAACATGACTAATGAAATAATATTCCTTATTTGACTAAATCTTAAGCTGGACATGTCCACTCCTTCTACTTGCCTAAAATGAGACACTAAAATAAGGCAAGAAATGTTGGACGCTCATAATGATCAAAAGACAATGAAAGGAAAGGATTTGGCGCCTAGAATAGCCATGCAATCCGATTCTTCGAGAATAGACCCAAAAATATCTCTTGCCAATTTGAAGCTTAGCCTTGACCGGATCCTTCTAGAACGCGGATCATGTTTAATGGGCCTCCACGAATTTGCTTCGGCCCATATCTCTTGAACGAGTCCGTTGAGTACATCCTTGAACTTCTTTGCTCGTGCTCTCGTAAACGGACCTATTGGACGTGAACTAGCTCTTTTGAAGCTTTGATAGGATTTGCATCAAATTTGTTAGATTTTCTTCTTCATTAAGTTATCTCATTTTTAAACAAATTAATTGGATTTTACAATAATATTTTGGTCCATAACTCTTCCTTAATCATTTTGTTCATTTCCTTCATCATTAATGATGTCAACCTCGCCAAGAATAACGAGACCCAACAATGAAAGGGAACCCAAGACCGTTCTAGGACTGATTCGAATGGAAGACCTTGACCCGTTGTTTAGGAAAACAAGAACCTCGGTATAGGAAGATGCCACAAACGGTGGTGGAAACTCCGTTAGATAAGTCGAGATGAACGCCACGGGAAATCCCGTTAAGTTCGAGAAGTTCTTCAAAAACCAAAGAGAAATACTCTCACAATAGCATAAAAATGCAAGTCTGCGTTTTTCATTGCTTAGGCACCTATATATAGGTCGTCCAAGACAAGAAAAACCCTAATTACAAATCACCTAATTAAGGGAACAAAAGCTGGCGCCTAAAGCTGTCAAGAAAGGAAACAAAAGGGCGCCTAAGACATGCTCAACTCCTAAGGAAAGAAAAGGCTGGCGCTTAAACAAAAAAGGAAACAAAAAATGGCGCCAAACCAGCTACACAATCCGACCCAATAAGGGAAGAAAAAAAGGCGCCTAGTTTAACCATTCACGCCCTTAAAAAGACAAGCCATAAAAAGGAAAGAAGGTGGCGTGAAAGGGCTAAATCAGATCCCTTTGTTGATGCTCAATCTTGAGCGGATTCTTCTAGAACGTGAATCAAATTGACAATCCTTTGTGGTTCACGTAGATCTTGTTCAATGGGCCTCCATGAATTTGCTTGAGGCCATGCCTCTTGAATTAGTCCGTTGAGTAACTCTTTAAACTTCTTGGCTCATGCCCTCGTAACCGGCCCTAGGGGAACTTCAACTGGATCCCTCGACAATGCTGCTTGATTTAAGTTATCTAATTTTTAAACCAATTAATTTGGACGATTTTAAATTTGCATTTCGGTGCATAACACTTCGATTAATCTATTTAATTCATTTTATTCAATATTAAGGCAACTAGTTTCAAAACTAATTTACTCGAACTATTTTGCATTTATATTTTCCTCTATCACTCTGAATTTCTTTGCTTCATTTACTTCAACATTAAGTTTTTTAATTGTTAAAAAAGTTAATTTGGACTATTTTGCTTTTATATTTTCGTCTTCAAACTATTATGTCGTCTTTTTGTGTCATTTTCTTCAACATTGAGGCATCCAATTATTAAATAAATTAATTTTGACTATGTTGCTCAAATATTTTGGTCTATAAATATTTCATCGAACAATTTGTTTCATTTTCTTCCTCATTAAGTTATCTCATCATTAAACAAATTATTTTGGAATATTTTGCAATAGTATTTTGGTCCATAACTCTTCCTTAATCATTTTGGTTCATTTCTTTCATCATTAAGTTGTCTAATTTTTAAACCAATTAATTTGGACGATTTTAAATTTATATTTCGGTTCATAACACTTCGATTAATCTATTTAATTCATTTTATTCAATACTAAGGCAACTAATTTCAAAACTAAGTTACTCGAACTATTTTGCATTTATATTTTCGTTTATCACTCTGAATTTATTTGCTAAATTTACTTCAACATTAAGCTTTTTAATTGTTAAAAAAGTTAATTTAGACTATTTTGCATTTATATTTTGGTCTTCAAACTATTCTGCCACCTATTTGTGTCATTTTCTTCATCATTGTTGCATCCAATTACTAAAAAAATATATTTTGATTATGTTGCTCTTATATTTTGGTCTATAAATCTTCCTTGTTCAATTTGTATCATTTTCTTCATCCCTAAGTTATCCCATCATTAAACAAAATATTTTGGACTATTTTGCAATATTATTAGGGTCCATCACCCTTCCTTAATCGATTTGGTTCATTTCCTTCAACATAAGAAATCTAACTATTAAACATATTAATTTGGACGATTTTAAATTTATATTTCGGTCCGTAACACTTCAATTAATCTATTTGCTTCATTTTCTTCAATATTAAAGCATATAATTTCCAAACTAATTGATTCGAACTATTTTTCATTTATATTTTGGTCTATCACTCTGAATTTATTTTCTTCATTTCCATCAAGCTAAAGTTTTTTAGTTGCTAAACAAATTAATTTGGACTATTTTGCCTCCACATTTAGGTCTTCAAACTCTTTTGCCATCTTGTTGCGTCTTTTTCTTTATCATTAAGGCATCCAATTATTAAACAAAATAATTGGGACATTTTTTCTCATATCTTTTGGTCTATAAATCTTCCTTGATCAATTTGTTAGATTTGATTCTTCTTTAAGTTATCTCAATATTAAACAAATTAATTTGGACTATTTTCCAATATTATTTTGGTCCAATTATTAAACATTTCCTTCATCAATAAGTTATCTAATTTTTATACCAATAGATTTGGACGATTTTAAATTTGCATTTCGCTCCATAATATTTCGATTAATCTATTTAATTCTTTTTATTCAATATTAAGGCAACTAGTTTCAAAACTATTTTGCATTTGTATTTTCCTCTATCACTTTGAAGTTCTTTCCTTCATTTACTTCAACATTAAGTTTTTTAATTGTTAAAAAAGTTAATTTGGACTATTTTGCTTTTATATTTTCGTCTTCAAACTATTCTGCCGTCTTTTTGTGTCATTTTCTTCGTCATTGAGGCGTCCAATTATTAAACAAATTAATTTTGACTATGTTGCTCAAATATTCTGGTCTATAAATCTTTCATTGATCAATTTGTTTCATTTTCTTCCTCATTAAGTTATCTCATCATTAAAAAAATTATTTTTGAATATTTTGCAATAGTATTTTGGTCCATAACTCTTCCTCAATCATTTTGGTTCATTTCCTTCATCATTATGTTATCAAATTTTTAAGCCAATTAATTTGGACGATTTTAAATTTGCATTTCGGTTCATAACACTTCGATTAATCTACTTAATTCATTTTTTTCAATATTAAGGCAACTTGTTTCAAAACTAATTTACTCGAACTATTTTGCAATTATATTTTCCACTATCACTCTGAATTTCTTTGCTTCATTTACTTCAACATTAGGTTTTTTAATTGTTAAAAAAGTTAATTTAGACTATTTTGCTTTTATATTTTCGTCTTTAAACAATTTTGCCGTCTTCCTGTTTCATTTTCTTCATCATTGAGGCATCCAACTATTAAACAAATTAATTTTGACTATGTTGCTAAATATTTTGGTCTATAAATATATCATTGATCAATTTGTTTCATTTTCTTCCTCAATAAGTTATCTCATCAGTAAACAAATTGTAAATCCTAGGATTAAGGCAACCCAAGAGGGGGGTGAATTGGGTTTCAAAACTTTTTCGAAACTCACCCTTTA
Source organism: Morella rubra (assembly GCA_003952965.2). NCBI lineage: Eukaryota > Viridiplantae > Streptophyta > Magnoliopsida > Fagales > Myricaceae > Morella > Morella rubra. The sequence goes on along the minus strand of RXIC02000459.1, from coordinate 107,647 downwards.
GAAAGTGTTTGCTAGCTATAAGTCTCACAAAGAGAAGTGATTGCAATAAAAGATTGAACACAAGAATATATATTGCAACTTAAATAGAGAAATAAAACTTAGGATAAGAAACTAATAGCACAATGTAATGAGATGAGGGAAGAGAAGCAAACACAAGATTTTTAGGTGGTTCGGCAAACCCGCCTACATCCACCCCTCAAGCTCCTTTACCGAGCCTTGAGGTTTTTTTTCACTATGCTCCCTTCAACCAAGGGAAAGCCTTCCTTACACTTGAGCTTGAGAAACACCTCTTCAAGCCTCAAGAACGAGTTTGAGAACAAACCTCTCTAAACTCCTTCTTTTGATGAACAACCCTCACCAAAAGGAAACAAGAGAATCACTCTCTTAATAGTGTATAGGGATGAACGAAAATGCTCACTAAAACTCCCTTGATGGAGTAGATATTACAATTAGAAATTTCTATCTCTTAAGCTTCACACAATAACAACGTTGGAAGGAATGTGAAAGCTGTTTACGATTAATGTCGATTTACAAAACTCGAAACCGGTCGACCGCTATACCAAGCGGTTGAAGACCGGTCGACCGCTACATGAGCCGGTCGACCTCCTCAACTTAAGCACATGATCGGTTGTTTTAAAACCCAATTTTTACCAACTTAAAATACCCAATTTTAAAGACTAACTTTCCATAAGTATATAAAAAGTTTGGGAATTTGATTGGGATATTTTAAAGCCATTTAAAAATATTTTTTTAAATCTTCAAAACAAGAGGTAAAACATTTCATGCATGTTTTGAAGAAATATGCAAGTGTGTGGTTCAAATCCTTGTTAAAGATGAAGACTTAGAGTTACAAAGATTACCCTAGCATCTTGAGTCTTCACTTTAAGAGCACTTCCATTGAAGGAGATGTTACTTGATCCCTTCGTGCTCATTTCGGATCCGCTTTGCTTCACATCTCAATTACTTCTATTGTTATCATCAAAACATTGATTGTGACTAAAAGCCAACACAAATTACTTGGGAATATTTTGCAATAATATTTTGGTCCGTAACTCTTCCTTAATCATTTTGGTTCATTCCTTCATCATTAAGTTATCTAATTTTAAACCGATTAATTTGGGATTTTAAATTTACATTTTCCATAACGTTTCGATTTATCCGTGCTTGGAACGGTCCATAAACTCGATTAAAATTTAACTTGTTTCTGTTAAAAAAGTTTCTGGTATTTGTCTTTTCTTCGTGGAACCATTTTTTCAAAATTAGGTTGACAAATATATGGATATTTTTCATATAAAATCATTGATTTTTTGATCATTGTTTCATTTTCTTCTCATTAAGTTATCTCATCATTAAACAAATTATTTTGGAAAATTTTATTATTTTGGTCCATAACCCTTCCTAAATCGATTTGGTTCATTTCCTTCATCATTAAGAAATCTAACTATTAAACATATTAATTTGGGCCATTTTAATATTTCTGTCTGTAAACTTCGATTAATCTATTTGCTTCATCTTCTTCAATATTAAAGCATCTAATGTCCAAACTAATTTATTCGAACTATTTTTCATTTATATTTTGGTCAATCACTCTGAATTTATTTGCTTCATTTCCTTCAACCTAAAGTTTTTTAGTTGCAAAACAAATTAATTTGGACTATTTTGCCTCCACATTTAGGTCTTCAAACTCTTCTGCCATCTTGTTGCGTCATTTTCTTTTTCATTAAGGCATCCAATTACTAAACAATTAATTTTCCATCTTATTCCTTATTAAACAAATTAATTGGACTTTTTTTCTATAATCTTTTGGTCTATAACTTTCTTAATCATTTTGGTTCATTTCCTTCATCATTAAGTTATCTAATTTTTAAACCAATTAATTTTGACGATTTTATGTTTATATTTCGGTCCTTAACACTTCGATTAATCTATTTAATTCATTTTATTCAATATTAAGCGCAACTAATGTCAAAACTAATTTACTCGAACTATTTTGCATTTATATTTTGCTCTATCACTCTGAATTTATTTGCTTCATTTTCTTCATCGTTATGTTTTTTAATTTTTTAAAAAGTTAATTCGGACAATTTTGCATTTACATTTTGTCTTCAAACTCTTCTGCCATCTGTATGCGTCATTTTTTTCAACATTAAGGCATCCAATTATTAAACAAATTAATTGAGACTTTTTTTCTCTCATATTTTAGTCTATAAATCTTCCTTGATCAATTTGTTAGATTTTCTTCTTCATTAAGTTATCTCATTTTCAAAACAAATTAATATAGACTATTTTGCAATAATATTTGATGTGAACCTCACCAAGAATAACGAGACCCAACAACGAAAGGGAGCCCAAGATCGTTCTAGGACTGATTCGAATGGAAGACCTCGACCCGTTGTTTATGAAAACAATAACATCGGTATAAGGGTAATGAAAATTCCGTTTGATAAGTCGAGTTGAGGGCCACGGGAAATCCGATAAGTTCGAGTAGTTCTTCAAAGAACCAAAGAGAATAAATCCTCACAATTTTGATTAACCAATGTCTGCGTTTTTCATTGCTTAGGCACCTATATATAGGTCGTCCAAGACAAGAAAACCCTAATTACAAATCACCTAATTAAGGGAACAAAAGCTGGCGCCTAAAGCTATCAAGAAAGGAAACAAAAGGGCGCCTAAGACAAGCTCAACTCCTAAGGAAAGAAAAGGCTGGCGCCTAAACATAAAAGGAAACAAAAATGGCGCCAAACAAGCTACACAATCCGAACCAATAAGGGAAGAAAAAAAGGCGCCTAACTTAACCATTCACGCCTTAAAAGACAAGCCAAAAAAAGGAAAGAAGGTGGCGTGAAAGGGCTAAATCAGATCCTTTGTTGATGCTCAATATTGACCGGATTCTTCTAGAACGTGAATCAAATTGACAATCCTTTGTGGTTCACGTGGATCTTGTTCAATGGGCCTCCATGAATTTGCTTGAGCCCGTGCCTCTTGAATTAGCCCGTTGAGCAACTCTTTAAACTTCTTGGCTCGTGCCCTCATAACCGGCCCAATGGGAACTTGTACTGGATCCTTCGACAATGCTCCTTGATTTCCATCAATATTTTGGTCCATAACTTTTCTTTAATCATTTTGGTTCATTTCCTTCATCATTAAGTTATCTATTTTTAAACAATTAATTTGGACGATTTTAAATTTATATTTCGGTCCATAATACTTCGATTAATCTATTTAATTCATTTTATTCAATATTAAGGCAACTAATTTCAAAACTAATTTACTCGAACTATTTTGCATTTATATTTTCCTCTATCACTCTGAATTTATTTGCTTCATTTACTTCAACATTAAGTTTTTTAAATGTTAAAAAATTAATTTGGACTATTTTGCTTTTATATTTTTGTCTTCAAACTATTCTGCCATCTTTTTGTGTCATTTTCTTCTCATTGAGGCATCCAATTATTAAACAAATTAATTTTGACTATGTTGCTCAAATATTTGGTCTATAAATCTTCTTGATCAATTGTTTCATTTTCTTCCTCATTAAGTTATCTCATTATTAAACAAATTATTTTGGAATATTTTGCAATAATATTTTGGTCTATAACTCTTCCTTAATCATTTTGGTTCATTTCCTTCATCATTAAGTTATCTAATTTTTAAACAATTAATTTGACGATTTTAAATTTATATTTCGGTCCATAATACTTCGAAAATCTATTTAATTCATTTTATTCAATATTAACGCAACTAATTTCAAAACTAATTCACTCGAACTATTTTGCAATTATATTTTGCTTTATCACCCTAAATTTATTTGCTTCATTTACTTCAACATTAAGTTTTTTAGTTGTTAAAAAATTAATTTGGACTATTTTGCTTTTATATTTTTGTCTTCAAACTCTTCTGCCATCTTGTTGCGTCATTTTCTTCCATTAAGGCATCCAATTATTAAACAAATTAATTGGGACTTTTTTTCTCGTATCTTTTGGTCTATAAATCTTCCTTCATCAATTTGTTAGATTTTCTTCCTCATTAAGTTATCTCATTATTAAACAAATTAATTTGGACCATTTTCCAATAATATTTTGGTCTATAACTCTTCTTAATCATTTTGGTTCATTTCCTTCATCATTAAGTTATCTAATTTTTAAACCAATTAATTTTGACGATTTTAAATTTATATTTCGGTCCTTAACACTTCGAAAAATCTATTTAATTCATTTTATTCAATATTAACGCAACTAATGTCAAAACTAATTCACTCGAACAATTTTGCAATTATATTTTGCTCTATCACTAAATTTATTTGCTTCATTTCTTCAACCAAAGTTTTTTAGTTGTTAAAAAATTAATTTGGACTATTTTGTTTTATATTTTCGTCTTCAAACTCTTCTGCCATCTTTTTGCGTCATTTCTTGTCATTAAGGCATCCAATTATTAAACAAATTAATTTTGACTTTTTTTCTCATATTTTGGTCTATAAATCTTCCTTGATCAATTTGTTTCATTTTCTTCCTCTTTAAGTTATCTCATTATTAAACAAATTATTTTGGAATATTTTCCAATATATTTTGGTCTATAACTCTTCCTTAATCATTTGGTTCATTTCCTTCATCATTAAGAAATCTAACTATTAAACATATTAATTTTGAAATTTTAATATTTCGGTCCTTAATACTTCGAAAATCTATTTGAATTTTCTTCAATATTAACGCAACTAATGTCAAAACTAATTCACTCGAACAATTTTGCATTTATATTTTGCTCTATCACCTAAATTTATTTGCTTCAACCTAAAGTTTTTTAGTTGCAAAACAAATTAATTTGGACTATTTTGCCTCCACATTTAGGTCTTCAAACTCTTCTGCCATCTTGTTGCGTCATTTTCTTTTCATTAAGGCATCCAATTATTAAACAAATTAATTGGGACTTTTTTTCTCGTATCTTTTGGTCTATAAATCTTCCTTCATCAATTTGTTAGATTTTATTCTTCTTTAAGTTATCTCATTATTAAACAAATTAATTTGGACCATTTTCCAATAATATTTTGGTCTATAACTCTTCTTAATCATTTTGGTTCATTTCCTTCATCATTAAGTTATCTAATTTTAAACCAATTAATTTTGAAATTTTATATTTCGGTCCTTAATACTTCGAAAAATCTATTGATTCATTTTATTCAATATTAACGCAACTAATGTCAAAACTAATTACTCGAACAATTTTTATTTTGGTTCATTTCTTCCATTTGTTGTTTTTTTTCATTAAATCCAATTATTAAACAAATTAATTGGACTTTTTTTCTCGTATCTTTTGGGATCATTTTCTTTCATTCATCCAATTATTAAACAAATTAATTTTATTTGAATATTTTGGTCTATTAAGTTATCTCATATTAAACAAATTATTTTATATTTTCATTTTGGTTCATTTCCTTCATCATTAAGTTATCTAATTTTAAACCAATTAATTTTGAAAATTTTAATATTTCGGTCCTTAATACTTCGAAAATCTATTGAATCATTTCTTCAATATTAACGCAACTAATGTCAAAACTAATTCACTCGAACAATTTTGCATTTATATTTTGCTCTATCACCTAAATTTATTTGCTTCAACCTAAAGTTTTTTAGTTGCTAAACAAATTAATTTGGACTATTTTGCCTCCACATTTAGGTCTTCAAACTCTTCTGCCATCTTGTTGCGTCATTTTCTTTGCCATTAAGGCATCCAATTATTAAACAAATTAATTGGGACTTTTTTTCTCGTATCTTTTGGTCTATAAATCTTCCTTCATCAATTTGTTAGATTTTATTCTTCTTTAAGTTATCTCATTATTAAACAAATTAATTTGGACCATTTTCCAATAATATTTTGGTCTATAACTCTTTCTTAATCATTTTGGTTCATTTCCTTCATCATTAAGTTATCTAATTTTTAAACCAATTAATTTTGAAAATTTTACGTTTATATTTCGGTCCTTAATACTTCGAAAAATCTATTGAATTATTTTATTCAATATTAACGCAACTAATGTCAAAACTAATTCACTCGAACAATTTTGCATTATATTTTGCTCTATCACCCTAAATTTATTTGCTTCATTTCTTCAACCTAAGTTTTTTAGTTGCTAAAAAATTAATTTGGACTATTTTGCACATTTAGGTCTTCAAACTCTTCTGCCATCTTGTTGCGTCATTTTCTTGTCATTAAGGCATCCAATTATTAAACAAATTAATTGGACTTTTTTTCTCGTATATTTTGGTCTATAAATCTTCCTTCATCAATTTGTTAGATTTTCTTCTTCATTAAGTTATCTCATTATTAAACAAATTAATTTTGGACTATTTTCAATAATATTTTGGTCTATAACTCTTCCTTAATCATTTTGGTTCATTTCCTTCATCATTAAGTTATCTAATTTTAAACCAATTAATTTTGAAATTTTAATATTTCGGTCCTTAATACTTCAAAAAATCTATTGAATTTTATTCAATATTAACGCAACTAATGTCAAAACTAATTCACTCGAACAATTTTGCATTTATATTTTGCTCTATCACCCTAAATTTATTTGTTCAACCTAAAGTTTTTTAGTTGCAAAACAAATTAATTTGGACTATTTTTATTGTTCCAAACTTTTTTTTTTTTTTTGAAACTAAATCAGATCCTTTGTTGATGCTCAATATTTTTTCTTGAATCAAATTAATCCTTTTGGTTCATCTTGTTCAACAAATTTGCTTTTCTTGAATTAAGTTAAATTCGTAAACAAAACTTTAAACAAATTTCCATAATATTTTGGTCTATAACTCTTTTTAATCATTTTGGTTCATTTCCTTCATCATTAAGTTATCTAATTTTTAAACCAATTAATTTTGAAAATTTTACGTTTATATTTCGGTCCTTAATACTTCAAAAAATCTATTGAATTTATCTAATTCAATATTAACGCAACTAATGTCAAAACTAATTCACTCGAACAATTTTGCATTATATTTTGCTCTATCACCCTAAATTTATTTGCTTCATTTCTTCAACCTAAAGTTTTTTAGTTGCTAAACAAATTAATTTGGACTATTTTGCTCCACATTTAGGTCTTCAAACTCTTCTGCCATCTTGTTGCGTCTTTTTCTTTGTCATTAAGGCATCCAATTATTAAACAAATTAATTGGGACTTTTTTTCTCGTATCTTTTGGTCTATAAATCTTCCTTCATCAATTTGTTTATTTTCTTCCTCATTATTAAACAAATTAATTTGGACCATTTTCCAATAATATTTTGGTCTATAACTCTTCCTTAATCATTTTGGTTCATTTCCTTCATCATTAAGTTATCTAATTTTTAAACCAATTAATTTTGACGATTTTAAGTTTATATTTCTGTCCTTAATACTTCGAAAAATCTATTGAGTTCATGTTATTCAATATTAACGCAACTAATGTCAAAACTAATTCACTCGAACAATTTTGCATTATATTTTGCTCTATCACCCTAAATTTATTTGCTTTCATTTTTTTCAAAAATTAAAAAATTTTTCTGTTTTAGGTCTTCAAACTCTTCTGCCATCTTGTTGCGTCATTTTTTTTCATTAAGGCATCCAATTATTAAACAAATTAATTGGGACTTTTTTTCTCGTATATTTTGGTCTATAAATCTTCCTTCATCAATTTGTTAGATTTTCTTCTTCTTTAAGTTATCTCATTATTAAACAAATTATTTTGGACCATTTTCCAATAATATTTTGGTCTATAACTCTTTCTTAATCATTTTGGTTCATTTCCTTCATCATTAAGTTATCTAATTTTTAAACCAATTAATTTTGGAAATTTTTTTATATTTCGTCCTTAAACTTCGTTAAGCAAAATTTATAATTGAAGTTCAAAACTGTGAATCAATATTTCTAATGACTAATTCACTCGAACTATTTTGCATTTATATTTTGCTCTATCAAATTTATTTGCTTCATTTCTTTCAACCTAAGTTTTTTAGTTGCTAAACAAATTAATTTGGACTATTTTGCCTCCACATTTAGGTCTTCAAACTCTTCTGCCATCTTGTTGCGTCATTTTCTTTTCATTAAGGCATCCAATTATTAAACAAATTAATTGGGACTTTTTTTCTCGTATCTTTTGGTCTATAAATCTTCCTTCATCAATTTGTTAGATTTTATTCTTCTTTAAGTTATCTCATTATTAAACAAATTAATTTGGACCATTTTCCAATAATATTTTGGTCTATAACTCTTTCTTAATCATTTTGGTTCATTTCCTTCATCATTAAGTTATCTAATTTTTAAACCAATTAATTTTGAAATTTTACGTTTATATTTCGGTCCTTAATACTTTAAAAATCTATTGAATTTATCTAATTCAATATTAACGCAACTAATGTCAAAACTAATTCACTCGAACAATTTTGCATTATATTTTGCTCTATCACCCTAAATTTATTTGCTTCATTTTCTTCAACCTAAGTTTTTTAGTTGCTAAACAAATTAATTTGGACTATTTTGTCTGCACATTTAGGTCTTCAAACTCTTCTGCCATCTTGTTGCGTCATTTTTCTTTCCATTAAGGCATCCAATTATTAAACAAATTAATTGGACTTTTTTTCTCGTATCTTTTGGTCTATAAATCTTCCTTCATCAATTTGTTAGATTTTCTTCTTCTTTAAGTTATCTCATTATTAAACAAATTAATTTGGACCATTTTCCAATAATATTTTGGTCTATAACTCTTCCTTAATCATTTTGGTTCATTTCCTTCATCATTAAGTTATCTAATTTTTAAACCAATTAATTTTGAAATTTTAAGTTTATATTTCGGTCCTTAATACTTCGAAAAATCTATTGAATTCATCTTATTCAATATTAACGCAACTAATGTCAAAACTAATTCACTCGAACAATTTTGCATTTATATTTTGCTCTATCACCCTAAATTTATTTGCTTCATTTCTTTCAACCTAAAGTTTTTTAGTTGCTAAACAAATTAATTTGGACTATTTTGTCTTACATTTAGGTCTTCAAACTCTTCTGCCATCTTGTTGCGTCATTTTTTTTCATTAAGGCATCCAATTATTAAACAAATTAATTGGGACTTTTTTTCTCGTATCTTTTGGTCTATAAATCTTCCTTCATCAATTTGTTAGATTTTATTCTTCTTTAAGTTATCTCATTATTAAACAAATTAATTTGGACCATTTTCCAATAATATTTTGGTCTATAACTCTTCTTAATCATTTTGGTTCATTTCCTTCATCATTAAGTTATCTAATTTTTAAACCAATTAATTTGAAATTTTAAGTTTATATTTCGGTCCTTAATACTTCAAAAATCTATTGAATTTCATCTAATTCAATATTAACGCAACTAATGTCAAAACTAATTCACTCGAACAATTTTGCATTATATTTTGCTCTATCACCCTAAATTTATTTGCTTCATTTCTTCAACCTAAGTTTTTTAGTTGCTAAACAAATTAATTTGGACTATTTTGTCTCCACATTTAGGTCTTCAAACTCTTCTGCCATCTTGTTGCGTCATTTTCTTTCATTAAGGCATCCAATTATTAAACAAAATTTTTGGACTTTTTTTCTCGTATCTTTTGGTCTATAAATCTTCCTTCATCAATTTGTAGATTTTATTCTTCTTTAAGTTATCTCATTATTAAACAAATTATTTTGGACCATTTTCCAATATTATTTGGTCTATAACTCTTCTTAATCATTTGGTTCATTTCCTTCATCATTAAGTTATCTAATTTTTAAACCAATTAATTTTGACGATTTTAAGTTTATATTTCGGTCCTTAATACTTCAAAAATCTATTGAATTTTCTTCAATATTAACGCAACTAATGTCAAAACTAATTCACTCGAACAATTTTGCATTTATATTTTGCTCTATCACCCTAAATTTATTTGCTTCATTTCCTTCAACCTAAAGTTTTTTAGTTGCTAAACAAATTAATTTGGACTATTTTGCTCCACATTTAGGTCTTCAAACTCTTCTGCCATCTTGTTGCGTCATTTTCTTTTCATTAAGGCATCCAATTATTAAACAAATTAATTGGGACTTTTTTTCTCGTATCTTTTGGTCTATAAATCTTCCTTCATCAATTTGTTAGATTTTATTCTTCTTTAAGTTATCTCATTATTAAACAAATTAATTTGGACCATTTTCCAATAATATTTTGGTCTATAACTCTTCCTTAATCATTTTGGTTCATTTCCTTCATCATTAAGTTATCTAATTTTTAAACCAATTAATTTTGACGATTTTAAGTTTATATTTCGGTCCTTAATACTTCGAAAAATCTATTGAATTTCATCTTATTCAATATTAACGCAACTAATGTCAAAACTAATTCACTCGAACAATTTTGCATTTATATTTTGCTCTATCACCCTAAATTTATTTGCTTCATTTTTCAACAATTTTGACATTTACATTTTGTCTTCAAACTCTTCTGCCATCTGTTGCGTCATTTTCTTGCCATTAAGGCATCCGATTATTAAACAAATTAATTGAGACTTTTTTTCTCGTATCTTTTTTCTATAAATCTTCCTTCATCAATTTGTTAGATTTTCTTCTTCTTTAAGTTATCTCATTATTAAACAAATTATTTTGGACCATTTTCCAATAATATTTTGGTCTATAACTCTTCCTTAATCATTTTGGTTCATTTCCTTCATCATTAAGTTATCTAACTTTTAAACCAATTAATTTGGACGATTTTAAATTTATATTTCTGTCCTTAACACTTCGATTAATCTATTTAATTCATTTTATTCAATACTAAGGCAACTAATTCAAAACTAATTTACTCGAACAATTTTGCATTTATATTTTCCTCTATCACCCTAAATTTATTTGCTTCATTTACTTCAACATTAAGTTTTTTAATTGTTAAGCAAGTTAATTTGGACTATTTTGCTTTATATTTTTGTCTTCAAACTATTCGCCGTCTTTTTGTGTCATTTTCTTCATCATTGAGGCATCGAATTATTAAACAAATAAATTTTGACTTTGTTGCTCTTATATTTTGGTCTACAAATCTTCATTGTTCAATTTGTATCATTTTCTTCGTCCCTAAGTTATCCCATCATTAAACAAAATATTCTGGATTATTCTGCAATATTATTAGGGTCCATCACCCTTCCTTAATCGATTTGGTTCATTTCCTTCATTGTTAAGAAATCTAATTATTAAACATAGGGAAAATTACATAGAGCTCACTAGGTTTTAGCCCAATATCAAAACCCTTATTGGGTTTTAAAAAAAAATCTCAAAGCCCACTGGGTTTCTCATTTTGGTATAAAAACTAACTCAAGCCAACTCCATTACTAGAGATAACGAAGCCTAGTCTACTTAAGTTAAATGTTAGGGACTGAAACTAATCGTTGACTGCCACATGTTTAAAATCCTTGTCTGCTCCATTTAGTCTCTCGTCTGCCACGTCGTATGCTATGTGTTACAAAAACTAACTCCGACGTGGTATGCGTCGTGACAAACGGGAAACTTAATGGAGCAGACAAGGAATTTAAACACATGGCAGCCAGTAATTGGTTTTAGCCCTAACATTTAGTTGTGACAGACGAGAGACCGAATGGAGCCGACAAGGAATTTTAAACACGTGGCAGACAACGATTGGTTTTAGCCCTGATATTTAGCTTAAGTGGACTACGCTCCATTATCTCCAGTAACAGCATTGACTTGAGTTAGTTTTCATACAAAAATAAAAAACCTAGTGGGCTTTGAGATTTTTTTAAAAACCTAGTGAGACTTTTGATATAAGGTTAAAACTTAGTGAGGTCGGTGTAATTTTCCCTTAAACATATTAATTTGGACTATTTTAAGTTTTTTATTTCAGTCCATAACACTTCGATTAATCGATTTGCTTCATTTTCTTCAATATTAAGGGCATCTAATTTTCCAAACTAATTGATTCGAACTATTTTTCATTTATCTTTTGCTTTATCATCTGAAATTATTTGCTTCATTTCCTTCAACCTAAAGTTTTTTAGTTGCAAAACAAATTAATTTGGACTATTCTTCCTCTACATTTAAGTCTTCAAACTCTTCCGCTATCTTGTTTTGTCATTTTCTTTATCATTAAGGCATCCAATTATTAAACAAATTAATTTGGACTTTTTTTCTCTCATATTTTAGTCTATAAATCTTCCTTGATCAATTTGTTAGATTTTCTTCTTCATTAAGTTATCTCATTATTAAACAAATTAATTTGGACTATTTCTATCCATAACACTTCGATTTATCTATTAGACCTCCATTTTCTCCAATATTAAGGCATCTAATTTCCAAACTAATTTATTCGAACTTTTTCATTTATATTTTCGTCAATCACTCTGAATTTATTTCTTCATTTACTTCAACATTAAGTTTTTTAATTGTTAAGCAATTAATTTGGACTATTTTGCATTTATATTTTGGTCTTCAAACTCTTCTACCGTCTATTTGTGTCATTTTCTTCATCATTGAGGCATCGAATTATTAAACAAATTAATTTTGAATTTTTGCCCTTATATTTTAGTCTATAAATCTTCCTTGATCAATTTGTTAGATTTTTCTTCTTCATTAAGTTATCTCATTATTAAACAAATTAATTTGGACATTTTGCAATAATATTTTGGTCTATAACTCTTCCTTAATCATTAAGTTATCTAATTTTTAAACCAATTAATTTGGACGATTTTAAGATTTATATTTCGGTCCGCCTCGAATGTGAACCTCGCCAAGAATAACGAGACCCAACAACGAAAGGGAACCCAAGATCGTTCTAGGACTGATTCGAATGGAAGACCTCGACCCGTTGTTTATGAAAACAAGAACCTCGGTATAAGGAAGACGCCACAAACGGTGATGGAAATTCCGTTTGATAAGTCAAGTTGAACGCCACGGGAAATCCCGATAAGTTCGAGAAGTTCTTCAAAGAACCAAAGAGAATAAATCCTCACAATTTTGATTAATCAATGTCTGCCGAATTACAAAGCAAAGGCTCCTATTTAAGGCTAAACGTTACAAGGAAAATAACCCTAACAGGAAACCTAATTAAACCCGAAAAAGATAAGGAAATAAAGCCTAACACGCCTAAAAAAAACACACAAAGCAAAAGGAAAAGGCCTTGGCGCCTAAAATAAAGAGCTCAATAAGGAAAAGGTGTTGGCGTCCAAAAGAAGTGCAAGCCATAAAAGGAAGGATTTGGGCGCCTAGAATAGAGATCCTTCTAGAAGAGCCCCAAAAATATTTCTTTCCAACTTGAAGCTGATTTGGGCGCCTAGAATAGAGATCCTTCTAGAACTTGAATCAATTGACAATCCTTTGTGGTTCACGTGGATCATGTTCAATGGGCCTCCACGAATTTGCTTGAGCCCATGCCTCTTGAATTAGTCCGTTGAGTACATCTTTAAACTTCTTTGCTCGTGCCCTCGTAACCGGCCCAATTGGTACTTGAACGAGATCCTTCGAACGGTGCCTTGATTTCCATCATTCCCCTCCTCTTGAAAAGGATTTGCCCTCAAATCATCACCTACATCAAAAGGACTCAAATCAGTAACATTAAAAGTGGCACTTACATTGTACTCACCAGGTAAATCTAGCTTGTAAGCGTTGTCATTGATGCGCTCGAGGACTTGGAAAGGACCATCCCCTCTTGGGAGCAATTTGGAACGTCTTTTCGCCGGGAATCTTTCTTATATCAATCCGGGTTCAAAAACATCTTGTGACGTCCCTTGTTGGCTTGTTTTGCATACTGCTCCGTTCGTCGCTCAATGTTGAGTCTTGCTTTCTCATGAATCTGCTTCACAAAGTCAGCTTTCTTTTTGCCATCTAAATTAACATGCTCAGTCAAAGGCAAAGGAGATAAATCCAATGGAGTTAAAGGATTAAACCCATATACAATTTCAAATGGCGAAAATTTAGTAGCAGAATGAACAGCTCTATTATAAGCAAACTCAACATGTGGTAAACATTCTTCCCATGTTTTGATGTTCTTTCTAATGATCGCCCTCAATAAAGTAGACAAAGTCCTATTGACTACTTCAGTTTGACCATCAGTTTGTGGATGACAAGTAGTGGAAAACAATAGCTTAGTACCTAGCTTACACCACAAAGTCTTCCAAAAATAGCTCAAGAACTTAGCATCTCTATCCGAAACAATTGTCCTAGGCATGCCATGTAATCTCACAATCTCTCTAAAGAACAAATCAGCAACATGCGAAGCGTCATCCGTTTTGTGACATGGAATAAAATGTGCCATCTTAGAAAATCTATCCACAACCACAAAAATTGAATCTCTTCCACGTTTAGTCCTAGGCAATCCTAACACAAAATCCATTGAAATATCAATCCAAGGCTCACTAGGAATGGGTAAAGGAGTATACAAACCGTTGGGCTGCACTTTGGATTTAGCTTGCCTACATGTGACACATCTACCACAAATTCGTTCAACATCTCGTTTCATGTGAGGCCAATAGAAGTGTTCTTGCAAAATAGCTAAAGTTTTTGCAACTCCAAAATGTCCCATTAACCCCCCACCATGTGATTCTTGCACTAATAACTCCCTCAATGAACAATTAGGCACGCATAACTTATTCTCTCGAAATAGGAATCCATCAAGCCTAAAGAACTTACCACATGCAATTTTCTCACAAGCCCTATATTCCTCACAAAATTCGTGGTCATCAGCGTATAAATTTTTAATATGCTCAAAACCAAGCAACTTTGCATCTAGTGTGGAGAGTAAAGCATACCTGCGAGAAAGGGCATCGGCTACCACATTCTCCTTACCTTGCTTATACCGAATGACGTATGGAAACGTCTCAATGAACTCCACCCAACGCGCATGCCTTTTGTTTAGCTTGTGTTGGCCCTTCAAGTGTTTCAAGGACTCATGATCGGTGTGAATCACGAACTCCTTAGGCCATAGGTAGTGCTGCCACGTCTCTAAAGCACGAACCAATGCATACAACTCCTTATCATAAGTGGGTAGTTTAAGGCTGCCCCGCTTAATTTCTCGCTGAAGTAAGCAATTGGTCGTCCTTCTTGCATAAGAACTGCGCCTATACCAATACCTGAAGCATCACATTCAACTTCAAACGTTTTAGAAAAGTTAGGTAAAGATAATAAAGGGGCATTAGTCAGCTTCTCTTTGATTAATTGAAACGCCTTCTCTTGTTCTTCTCCCCATCTAAATCCAACGTTCTTCTTGATCACTTCGGTAAGTGGTGCGGCTATGCTACTAAAGTCCTTCACGAAGCGCCGGTAAAAACTAGCAAGTCCGTGAAAACTACGAACATTACCTACACTCGTGGGACTCGGCCACTCTTTGATTGCACGTACCTTCTCTTCATCAACCTGTATACCTTGGGCACTAACAACAAATCCCAAAAATACAAGCTTATCGGTGTAAAAAGTACACTTCTTCAGATTAGCAAACAACTTTTCTTTCCTAAGCACATCTAAAACAGATTTCAAATGTACTACATGATCGTCCACGTTTTTGCTATAAATGAGTATATCATCAAAGTAAACAACAACGAATCTACCTATAAATGCACGCAAAACATGGTTCATAAGTCTCATAAAGGTGCTCGGAGCATTAGTCAAACCAAAAGGCATAACTAACCATTCATACAAACCATATTTTGTTTTAAAGGCGGTTTTCCACTCATCTCCTTCTTTTATCCTAATTTGATGATAACCACTCTTTAAATCAATTTTAGAAAATATGCAAGAACCATGCAGCTCATCTAACATATCATCTAAGCGAGGAATAGGATGACGATACTTTACCGTTATGTTGTTGATGGCTCGGCAATCAACGCACATTCTCCACGTCCCATCCTTCTTAGGTACAAGTAAAACCGGGACCGCACATGGGCTCATGCTCTCCTTCACGTGCCCTTTCTCCAACAACTCACTTACTTGCCGTTGAAGCTCCTTTGTCTCCTCGGGATTGCTCCTATAAGCTGGTCGGTTTGGAATTGTTGCACCGGGAACAAAATCGATTTGATGTTCAATCCCTCGGATTGGAGGTAACCCATGTGGTGTTTCCTCGGGGAAGACATCCTCATATTCCTGCAAAAGAGAAACAATAGAACTAGGCAAAGCAAGGTCAAGTTCGTTAGTGTTTAAAAATGCCTCTTTGTACAAAAGTACAATCATCGGCTGATTTGAAAGCATCGCTCGCTTGATCTCACTCACTTTTGCATAGAAATTCTTTTGTTTTCTCTCTGATTTTCTCTCAATGGCCGAACCTTGATTTTCTCTCTCTTTTTTGTCGGCTCTCGGATTTTCACTCTCTCTCTGATTTTCACTCTTTTTCTTTTTCTCACTCTCTTTCTTTTGCTCACTCTCCTTTTGCAATCTCACTTGATCCTCATATACTTGCTGCGGTGTCAATGGTACAAGAGTGATTGGCCGTTGATTAAGTACAAAAGAGTACTTGTTCGTAAAGCCATCATGCTTCACATGTCTATCGAACTGCCACGGACGCCCTAGCAATAAGTGTCCCGCTTGCATCGGTACTACATCACACAACACTTCATCTTCGTACTTACCGATTCGAAAAGCAACTAACACTTGCTTGTTCACCCTTATCTCTCCACTATCATTCAGCCATTGCAACTTGTACGGCCTAGGGTGTTTCAACACGGGCAATCCCAATTTTTCCACCATGATTGTGCTTGCAACATTAGTACAACTACCACCATCAATAATGACACTACATACCTTGTCTTTAACGTAGCACCTAGTGTGAAAGATGTTCTCCCGCTGTACTTCATCATCTCCTTTTGCTTGCAAGCTCAAAGCTCTCCTCGCCACCAATGTCAGTGCATCAGGGGCTAAATATTCCTCCTCGAAACATCCTCCAATGGTGGCATTTCGTCGGTGTCGGAATCCTCATCGTCGGTCACAATTTCTCCATTGTCTCGTAATACCATGACTTGCCTATTTGGGCATTGACTTGCTATGTGGCCCCTACCCTGACATTTAAAACATTTAATATCACGATTCCTAGAGGTAGAAGCTTCGGTTTTACCTTGAGGAACATGGCTGGTGGTCACGGGCTTGGGCTCGGGTTTGGACGTTTGTGATTTGTCCAATGGCTTGGTATGACTCGGTTTCCAAGAAGTAGAACTGGAGCTATGGCCTGAACGTATCCCACTCCCTCTCTTGAGTTGTTGCTCCACTTTGATAGCCATATGCACCATATCTTCCATCTCCACATAATGTTGCATCTCTACCTTGTCGTGGATCTCCCTGTTTAACCCAAGTAGAAATCTAGCCATTGTAGCCTCTCGATCCTCCTCAACATTTGCACGGATCATGGCAATCTCCATCTCCTTATAGTAATCTTCTACGCTTCGGCTCCCTTGTCGAAGACCTTGTAGCTTTTTGTACAACTCTCGGTAGTAGTAGCTTGGAACGAACCGCTCCCAAATTCCGACAAGCTGATCCCACCCATTCTCAATCACTACTTTCCATCTTCTTCTCACTCCTTCTGATCTACCTTGGTCGTTCTCTATTCCGCCTCCTATTTATCCTCCCATTTATAGTTATCAGAAAATTCAATCACGGCAATTCCCATGAGGCACAATCAAACACGAACTCCATCTTCTTCTCACATGATCATCATCAGATGACGGAATCTTCATCTTAATACCACCCAAGTTGTTATCCCCGATTCCTAGCTTCTCTAACTCGCCCTCCATGTCGCCTATAGCCAACAATAGAATCCCGATCCTCTTCTTCCTCAAAACCAGATCCATAAGGCTCTTCATCCTCCACCCTCGCCTCCCTCCGTGGAACTCTTTCCCGTCTACGGAAATTGGGGCCGTTTTGGGGTTGCTTCTCAACTGAATTCTCCATCCGATCTATCCGTTCGTGAACTTGCTCCATTTCAAACTTCATCATACGCCTCATCTCGCTCACCATGGCCTCCATAAACACCTTCGGATCAGCTAGTGTCGTAGCATCGTCGGACACGCTCTTACCACTGTTGTGAGACATGGTTGCTGCAAAAACAAAGTTAAAAAAAAAAAAGGACCTCACAATTCTCTCCCTTACGTGTTTACACTCAAGGATGTGGATCACTCTTCACTCGTGTTTCACTCAAAAATACACGGCTTTTACCCTCTAATGTTCTCACCACTCTTGCCTTTTTCCACTCGGTAATTCTCTTGCGGTTCTTTTGAAACTAAACAAACAACTCAAAGATTTCCAGCAACAATTCACCAAGAACTCATCAAGGAATTTCAGGTAAAGCAAGAAATATGGAAATTTTCAGATGAGAAATTAAGGAATATGGCAATTGGAATTTTGGAAGCACAAAATAGTGAAAATTTTCACGAGAAAAAAATACTTGCTTGGGGTAAGGTGATTTTCAGACTAACAGGAACCTCAATATATGGAAACAAACGAAAATTTTTTTTTTTTTTTTTTTTTTTTCTTTCTTTCTTCTTTTTTTTTTGGAGTCTCTTTCTCTTTTCCTTTGATGGTCAGCAACTATCTTTTCATAACATCATCAGATCTCGAAATAGCTTGGATATATCAAATAAGAACACACTTTTAGACATGAACTAGAATAACCAACGTTGGAATAAAAGAGGTAAAGAAATTTCGGCTAAGAAGAGTTAGGTGATGTGAACCGAATTTGAAAGGAAACAAAGAAACGAAATTTGAAAGATAGGCAAAGGATGTGAACGGCTAAAAGAAAGAAACAAAGGAACAAAAAATTTAAAGGATAGGCAAACCTGAACTAGAAACCTGCTCTGATACCAAATGATGTGAACCTCGTCAAGAATAACGAGACCCAACAACGAAAGGGAACCCAAGATCGTTCTAGGACTGATTCGAATGGAAGACCTCGACCCGTTGTTTATGAAAACAAGAACCTCGGTATAAGGAAGACGCCACAAACGGTGATGGAAATTCCGTTTGATAAGTCAAGTTGAACGCCACGGGAAATCCCGATAAGTTCGAGTAGTTCTTCAAAGAACCAAAGAGAATTAATCCTCACAATTTTGATTAATCAATGTCTGCCGAATTACAAAGCAAAGGCTCCTATTTAAAGGGCTAAACGTTACAAGGAAAATAACCCTAACATGGAAACCTAATTAAACCCGAAATAGATAAGGAAATAAAGCCTAACACGCCTAAAAACACACAAACAAAAGGAAATTTGCCTACAGCCTAAAAAAATTGGCGCCTAAAATAAAGAGCTCAATAAGGAAAAGGTGATGGCGTCCAAAAGAAGTGCAAGCCATAAAAGGAAGGATTTGGGCGCCTAGAATAGAGATCCTTCTAGAAGAGCCCCAAAAATATTTCTTTCCAACTTGAAGCTGATTTGGGCGCCTAGAATAGAGATCCTTCTAGAACTTGAATCAAGGTGACCATTCTTTGTGGCCCACGTGGATCATGTTCAATGGGCTTCCACGAATTCGCTTGAGCCCATAACTCTTGAAAAAAGTCCGTTGAGTACATCCTTGAACTTCTTTGCCCGTGCTCTCGTAACTGACCCAATTGGTACTTGAACGAGATCCTTTGAAACGGTGCATTGATCTTCATCATCTAATTTCAAAACTAATTTACTCGAACTATTTTGCATTTATATTTGCTCTGTCACTTTGAATTTATTTGCTTCATTTCCCTCAACACTATGTTTTGTAGTTGTTAAACAAATTAATTTGCCCTATTTTGCATTTATATTTTGGTGTTCAAACTCTTCTGCCGTCTATTTGTGTCATTTTCTACATCACGAACGCATCCAATTTTCTTCATGTTCGATTTGTATCATTTTCTTCACCCCTAAGTTATCCCATCATTAAACTAAATTTTTTGGACTATTTTGAAACATTATTAGGATCCATCACCCTTCCCTAATCGATTTGGTTCATTTCCTTCATCATTAAGAAATCTAATTATTAAACATATTAATTTGGACGCTTTTAAATTTATATTTCGGTCCATAACACTTCGATTAATCTATTTGCTTCATTTCTTCAATATTAGGGCATCTATTTCCAAACTAACTGATTCGAACTATTTTGCATTTATATTTTCCTCTATCATTCTGAATTTATTTACTTCAACATAAAGTTTTTGAATTGTTAAACAAATTAATTTGGCCAGTTGTCATTTATATTTTGGTTTTCAAGCTCTTCTGCCATCTATTTGTGTCATTTTCTTCAACATTAAGGCATCCAATTATTGAACAAATTAATTTTGACAATGTTGTCTTTTATATTTTGGTCTATAAATCTTCCCAGTTCAATTTGTATCATTTTCTACATCCCTTAGTCCTCCCTTCACCAAACAAAATATTTTGGACTATTTTGCAATATTATTTGGGTGCATCACCCTTCCTTAATCGATTTGGTTCGTTTCCTTCATCATTGAGAAATCTAACTTTTAAACATATTAATTTGGATGATTTTAAATTTATATTTCAGTCCATAACACTTCAATTAATCTATTTGCTTCATTTTCTTCAATATTAAGGCATCTAATTTCCAAATTAATTGATTCGAACTATTTTTCATTTATTGTTTGCTTTATCACTGTCAATTTATTTGCTTCATTTTCTTCGTCATTATGTTTTTTAATTCTTTAAAAAAATTAATTTGGACTACTTTGCATTTATATTTTAGTCTTTCAACTCTTCTGCAATCTATTTGCATCATTTTCTTCATCATTATGGCATCCTATTATTAAACAAATTAATTTGGACAACGTTGCTCAAAAATTTTGGTCCATAAATCTTTCATTGATCAATTTGTTTCATTTTCTTCCTCATTAAATTATCTCATTATTCAACAAATTATTTTGGACTATTTTCCAATAATATTATGGTCTATAACTCTTCCTTAATCTTTTTGGTTCATTTCCTTCATCATTAAGTTATCTAATTTTAAACCAATAAATTTGGACGATTTTAGATTTATAGTTCGGTCGATAACACTTCAAATCATCTTTTTAATTAATTTTATTCAATATTAAGGCAACTAATATCGAAACTAATTTACTCGAACACTTTTGCATTTATATTTTGCTTTGTCACTTTGAATTTATTTGCTTCATTTCCATCAACACTTTGTTCTTTTGTTCTTAAACAAATTAATTGGACAATTTTGCATTGATATTTTCGTCCTCAAATTCTTCTGCCATCTATCAGCGTCATTTTCTTCGTCTTAAGGCATCCAATTTTGAAATAAATTAATTGGAATATGTCTATAAATCTTTCATTGATCAATTTCCTTCATTTTCTTCCTCATTAAGTTATCTCATTATTAAACAAATTTTTTTAGACTATTTTGCAATAATATTTTGGTCTATAACTCTTCCTTAATCTTTTTGGTTCATTTCCTTCATCATTAAGTTATCTAATTTTTAAACAATTAATTTATTTTCAATTTCTATTTCGGCGTATAATACTTCGATTAATCTATTTAATTCATTTTATTTAATATTAAGGCGACCAATTTCAAAACTAATTTACACGAACTATTTTGCATTTATATTTTGCTTTGTGACTTTGAATGTCTTCGCTTCATTTCCTTCAACACAGTGTATTTTTGTTGCTTATAAAATTAATTTTGACAATTTTGTCTTAATTTAGGTCTTCAAACTCTTCTGCTATCTTGTTGCGTCATTTTCTCATTAAGGCATCCATTATATTTCAGTCTACAAATCTTCCTTGATCAATTTGTTAGATTTTCATCTTCATTAAATCTCATTATTAAACACTATGTTGCTCTAATATTTTGGACGATTTGATTTCTTCATCATTTCTATTGTTAAACATTTTAAATTTATATTTCGGTTGCTTCATTTTCTTCAATATTATCTAATTTCCAAATTAATTGATTCGAACTATTTTTCATTTACAGTTTGCTTTATCATTGTCAATTTATTTGCTTCACTCTCATATTTTCATTTATAAAAGTAGGAGGGACATCTTTCATTAAGTTTGGTCCAGTCAGTTATGCTTGTTTCTTGTCGAAAGTTGACTGTTTCATTTCGTGTGTTTCTTCGGGGCTTGTTAATTTATTTGGATCATAAACTATTATTCGGCTTCTTGGATTTGGTTTCCTGATTTGGCATTGATTCTGCATTTATTTAGTTGCTCGCTTCAGTTTGCTTCATTTGCTTCATCATTATGTTTTTTAATTCTAAAACAAAATTAATTTGGACTATTTTGCATTTATATTTTGGTCTTTTAACTCCTCTGCAATCTGTTTGCTTGATTTTCTTAATCATTAAGGCATCCAAATATTAAACAAATTAATTGGGACAATGTTGCTCTAATATTTTGGTCCATAAATCTTTCATTGATCAATTTGTTTGATTTTCTTCATCATTAAGTTATCTCATTATTCAACAAATTATTTTGGACTATTTTGCGATAATATTTTGTTCTGTAACTCTTCCTTAATATTTTTGGTTCATTTCCTTCACCATTAAGTTATCTAATTTTTAAACCAATAAATTTGGACGATTTTTGATTTATAGTTCGGTCGATAACACTTCGAAAAATCTATTTAATTAATTTTATTCACTATTAAGGCAACTAATTTCGAAACTAATTTACACGAACACTTTTGCATTTATATTTTGCTCTGTCACTATGAATTTATTTGCTTCATTTCCTTCAACACTATGTTTTTTAGTTCTTAAACAAATTAATTTGGACTATTTTGCATTGATATTTTGGTCTTCAAATTCTTCTGCCATCTATCTACGTCATTTTCTTCTTCATCAAGGCATCCAATTTTGAAATAAATTAATTGGACTATGTTGCTCTAATATTTTGGTCTATAAATCTTTCATTGATAATTTGTTTCATTTTCTTCCTCATTAAGTTATCTCACTATTAAACAAATTATTTTGGACTATTTTGCAATAATATTTTGGTCTATAACTCTTCTTAATCATTTTGGTTCATTTCCTTCATCATTAAGTTATCTAATTTTTAAACCAATTAATTTAAACGATTTTCAAATTCTATTTCGGCGTATAATACTTCGATTAATCTATTTAATTCATTTTATTTATATTAAGGCGACTAATTTCAAAACAAATTTACACGAACTATTTTGCATTTATATTTTGCTCTGTGACTTTGAATGTCTTCGCTTCATCTCCTTCAACACAGTGTATTTTAGTTGCTTATAAAATTAATTTTGACAATTTTGCCTTTACATTTAGGTCTTCAAACTCCTATGCTATCTTGTTACGTCATTTTCTTTATCATTAAGGCATCCAATTATTAAACAAATTAATTGGGACTTTTTTTCTCTTATATTTCAGTCTACAAATCTTCCTTGATCAATTTGTTAGATTTTCATCTTCATTAAGTTATCTCATTATTAAACAAATTAATTGGGACTATGTTGCTCTAATATTTTGGTCTATAAATCTTTCAACGATCAATTTGTTTCATTTCCTTCATCATTGAGAAATCTAATTGTTAAACATATTAATTTGGATGATTTTAAATTTATATTTCGGTCCATAACACTTCAATTAATCTATTTGCTTCATTTTCTTCAATATTAAAGCATCTAATTTCCAAATTAATTGATTCGAACTATTTTTCATTTACAGTTTGCTTTATCACTGTCAATTTATTTGCTTCATTTTCTTCGCCATTATGTTTTTTAATTCTAAAACAAAATTAATTTGGACTATTTTGCATTTATATTTTGGTCTTTTAACTCTTCTGCAATCTATTTCCATCATTTTCTTAATCATTAAGGCATCCAATTATTAAACAAATTAATTTGGACAATGTTGCTCAATATTTTGGTCCATAAATCTTTCTTGATAAATTTGTTTCATTTTCTTCCTCATTAAGTTATCTCATTATTCAACAAATTATTTTGGACTATTTTGCAATAATATTTTGGTCTATAACTCTTTCTTAATCTTTTTGGTTCATTTCCTTCATCATTAAGTTTTCTAATTTTTAAACCAATTAATTTGGACGGTTTTCAATTTCTATTTCGGTCCATAATACTTCGATTAATCTATTTAATTCATTTTATGTATTAGTAAGGCGACTAATTTCAAAACTAAGTTACTCGAACTATTTTGCATTTATATTTTGCTCTGTGACTTTGAATGTCTTGCTTCATTTCCTTCAACACTATGTTTTTTAGTTTCTTATAAAATTAATTTTGACTATTTTGCCTTTACATTTAGGTCTTCAAACTCTTCTGCTATCTTGTTGCGTCATTTTCTTTATCATTAAGGCATCCAATTATTAAACAAATTAATTGGGACTTTTTTTCTCTTATATTTCAGTCTACAAATCTTCCTTGATCAATTTGTTAGATTTTCATCTTCATTAAGTTATCTCATTATTAAACAAATTAATTGGGACTATGTTGCTCTAATATTTTGGTCTATAAATCTTTCGATGATCAATTTGTTTCGTTTCCTTCATCATTGAGAAATCTAGTTGTTAAACATATTAATTTGGATCATTTTAAATTTATATTTCGGTCCATAACACTTCAATTAATCTATTTGCTTCATTTTCTTCGATATTAAGCCATCTAATTTCCAAATTAATTGATTCGAACTATTTTTCATTTATAGTTTGCTTTATCAATATCAATTTATTTGCTTCATTTTCTTCGTCATTATGTTTTTTAATTCTTAAAAAAAATTAATTTGGACTATTTTGCATTTATATTTTGGTCTTTTAACTCTTCTGCAATCTTTTTACATCATTTTCTAAATCATTAAGGCATCCAAATACTAAACAAATCAATTTGGACAATGTTGCTCAAATATTTTGGTCCGTAAATCTTTCATTGATAATTTCTTCCATTTTCTTCCTAATTAATTTATCTTATTTTTAAAAAAATTATTTTGGACTATTTTGCAATAATATTTTGGTCTATAACTCTTCCTTAATCTTTTTGGTTCATTTCCTTCATCAGTAAGTTATATAATTTTTAAACCAATTAATTTTCATTTTGTAACTCCCCAAGAATAACGAGACACAACAACGAAAAGGGAACCCTAGACTGTTCTACGACTAATTCGAATGGAAGACCTCGACCCGTTGTTTAGGAAAACAAGAACCTCGGTATAGGGAAGACGCCACAAACGGTGGTGGAAACTCCGTTTGATAAGTCGAGATGAACGCCACGGGAAATCCCGATAAGTTTGAGAAGTTCTTCAAAGAACCAAAGAGAAATACTCTCACAATTGCATAAAAATTCAAGTCTGCATGTTTCATTGCTTCGGCACCTATATATAGGTCGTCCAAGACAAGAAAACCCTAATTACAAATCACCTAATTAAGGGAACAAAAGCTGGCGCCTAAAGCTATCAAGAAAGGAAACAAAAGGGCATCTAAGACAAGCTCAACTCCTAAGGAAAGAAAAGGCTGGCGCCTAAACATAAAAGGAAACAAAAATGGCGCCAAACCAGCTACACAATCCGAACCAATAAGGGAAAAAAAAAAGACGCCTAACTTAACCATTCACGCCCTTAACAAGACAAGCCATAAATAGGAAAGAAGGTGGCGTGAAAGGGCTAAATCAGATCCTTCTGTTGATGCTCAATCTTGTGCAGATTCTTTTAGAACGTGAATCAAATTGACAATCCTTTGTGGTTCACGTGGATCTTGTTCAATGGGCCACCATAAATTTGCTTGAGCCCATGCATCTTGAATTAGCCCGTTGAGTAACTCTTTAAACTTCTTGGCTCGAGCCCTCGTAACCGGCCTAATTGGAACTTGAACAGGATCCTTCGACAATGCTCCTTGATTTCCATCAAATTTGATCAAAGGATTCGATCCGGTCGGTCCGTAATACTTCGATTTAAATAACTCAATTCCGACTAATTTCTTTAATTATATTTTGCTCTGTGACAACTCTTTGTCCTTCAACACTATGTCTTTTAGTTGCTTATAAAATTAATTTTGACTATTTTGCCTTTACATTTAGGTCTTCAAACTCTTCTGCTATCTTGTTGCGTCATTTTCTTCATCATTAAGGCATCCGATTATTAAACAAATTAATTGGGACTTTTTTTTCTCTTATATTTCAGTCTACAAATCTTTCTTGATCAATTTGTTAGAGTTTCTCATTATTCTTCATTATAGTAATCTCAAATTAATTAAATTGGGACGTTCTTTTGGTCTATAATCATTTTTTGTTCATTTCCTTCATCGTAAACAATTAATTTGGAAATTTCTATTTCGGTCCATAAATTTCATTAATCTATTTAATTCATTTTAATTATTCAACTAATTTCAAAACTCTTCGGTTTGGACTATTAAACATTTTATATTTTGGTCTTTTAACTCTTCTGATTTTCTTAATCATTAAGGCGTAAACAATTAATTTATTTCGGTCTTGATAAATTTGTTTCATTTTCTTCCTCATTAAGTTATCTCATTATTCAAATTATTTTGGACTATTTTGCAATAATATTTTGGTCTAAATTTGTTATTTCCTTCATCTTATTAATTTGGACTTCAATTTCTATTTAAAGATTAATCTATTTTTCCAACTAATTTCTCATTCGAACTATTTTTCATTTACAGTTTGCTTTATCACTGTCAATTATTTGCTTCATTTTCTTCGTCATTATGTTTTTTAACTCTAAAAACAAAATTAATTTGGACTATTTTGCATTTATATTTTGTCTTTTAACTCTTCTGCAATCTATTTCCATATTTTCTTAATCATTAAGGCGTCCAATTATTAAACAAATTAATTTGGACTATGTTGCTCAGATATTTTGGTCCATAAATTTTCATTGATAAATTTGTTTCATTTTCTTCCTCATTAAGTTATCTCATTATTCAGCAAATTATTTTGGACTATTTTGCAATAATATTTTTGGTCTATAACTCTTCCTTCATCTTTTTGGTTCATTTCCTTCATCATTAAGTTTTATAATTTTTAAACCAATTAATTTGGACGGTTTTCAATTTCTATTTCGGTCCATAATACTTCGATTAATCTATTTAATTCATTTTATGTATTATTAGGGCAACTAATTTCAAAACTCATTTACTCGAACTATTTTGCATTTATATTTTGCTCTGTGACTTTGAATGTCTTCGCTTCATTTCCTTCAACACTATGTCTTTTAGTTGCTTATAAAATTAATTTTGACTATTTTGCCTTTACATTTAGGTCTTCAAACTCTTCTGCTATCTTGTTGCGTCATTTTCTTTATCATTAAGGCATCCAATTATTAAACAAATAATTCGGACTTTTTTTCTCTTATATTTCAGTCTACAAATCTTCCTTGATCAATTTGTTAGATTTTCATCTTCATTAAGTAATCTCATTATTAAACAAATTAATTGGGACTATGTTGCTCTAATATTTTGGTCTATAAATCTTTCAACGATCAATTTGTTTCATTTCCTTCATCATTGAGAAATCTAATTGTTAAACATATTAATTTGGATGATTTTAAATTTATATTTCGGTCCATAACACTTCAATTAATCTATTTGCTTCATTTTCTTCAATATTAAAGCATCTAATTTCCAAATTAATTGATTCGAACTATTTTTCATTTACAGTTTGCTTTATCACTGTCAATTTATT
This sequence comes from Morella rubra, assembly GCA_003952965.2. Lineage (NCBI taxonomy): Eukaryota > Viridiplantae > Streptophyta > Magnoliopsida > Fagales > Myricaceae > Morella > Morella rubra. Next base: position 80,045 of record RXIC02000459.1, on the reverse strand, counting down.
TGCTTCATTTTCTTCGCCATTATGTTTTTTAATTCTAAAACAAAATTAATTTGGACTATTTTGCATTTATATTTTGGTCTTTTAACTCTTCTGCAATCTATTTCCATCATTTTCTTAATCATTAAGGCGTCCAATTATTAAACAAATTAATTTGGACAATGTTGCTCAAATATTTTGGTCCAAAAATCTTTCGTTGATAAATTTGTTTCATTTTCTTCCTCATTAAGTTTCTTAAAATTATTTTGGTTTTGCAATTATATTTTGGTCTATAACTCTTCCTTCATCTTTTTGGTTCATTCCTTCATCATTAAGTTATCTAATTTTTAAACCAATTAATTTGGACGGTTTTCAATTTCTATTTCGGCCAATAATACTTCGATTATTTCGGTCCATAATACTTTGATTAATCTATTTAATTCATTTTATGTATTATTAAGGCAACTAATTTCAAAACTCATTTACTCGAACTATTTTGCATTTATATTTTGCTCTGTGACTTTGAATGTCTTCGCTACGCTTTC
>RXIC02000459.1:47781-75220 GCA_003952965.2 Morella rubra | reverse complement strand
TATATTTTAGTCTATAAATCTTCCTTCATCAATTTGTTAGATTTTCTTCTCCATTAAGTTATCTCATTATTAAAAAAATTATTTTGGACTATTTTGCAATAATATTTTGTCTATAACTGTTCCTTAATCATTTTGGTTCATTTCCTTCATCATTAAGTAATCTAATTTTTAAACCAATTAATTTGACGATTTTAAATTTATATTTCAGTCCATAACACTTCGATTAATCTATTTAATTCTTTTAATTCATCATTAAGGCGACTAATTTCAAAACTAATTTACTTCGAACTATTTTGCATTTATATTTTGCTCTGTCACTTGAATTTATTTGCTTCATTTCCGCCAACACTATGTTTTATAATTGCTTAAAAAATTAATTTTGACTATTTTGCCTTTACATTTAGGCCTTCAAACTCTTCTGCCATCTATCTGCGTCATTTTCTTCAATCATTAAGGCATCCAATTATTAAAAAAATTAATTTTGACTATGTTGCTCTTTTATTTTGGTCTATAAGTCTTCTTGATCAATTTGTTTCATTTTTTTCCATCATTAAGTTATCTCATTATTAAAAAAATTATTTTGGACTGGTTTTGCTATAATTTTTTGGTGCATAACTCTTCATATCTATTTGGTTCATTTCCTTCATCATTAATATATCTAAATTTTAAACAATATTAATTGGACGATTTTAATTTATATATTCTATCCATAACACTTCGATTTATCTATTAGCTTCATTTTGTCTAAATACTAAGGCATCTAAATTTCCAAACTAATTGATTCGAACTTGTTAGCCCAAGGTTTTCCTACAAACAATCTATTTTTGGTTTTGATGATAACAAAGTTTCCTTCCTTTTTCAAGACTATTACATTTTACATTGATATTTCGTTTCAAGAAAATCATATTTTTAGTGTATCAAGGTTTCCTTATTTTAAAATCTCTCCAAGCTTACTTGATCATCTTTACTCTTGCTAATTGATCATCTTTTATATTGTAAGTATGTTTGAGATTTATTGAATTGGGGTTAGTTTGTTGTTAAAGAACAATTTTTTTGTCTAAGTGTTGGAAGTGTCGACAATGTCATGCCCCGAACGCTGGCTCGCGAGGCTAATGACAGCCAGCGAGCATTCCCAACAAGGAACACTCCAGCGTACTTACTAAATTCTTGCAGCGGAATATTTCTCATTCAGAGAACTCTTGCAGCGAAAATATCATAATACCTAAATTTTTTTTTTTTTTTAAAACTTTATATCGCTAGCGATTAACGCGCATACGAAACATTAGAACCTATTTCTAACACTTGCATCTCGATCAATAGCTTGAAGTAATTACAACACAGTCTCAAAATACCAATCGGTTAAAAACCTTAAACTTTACTAGGCCGAATAACCCATGACCACCACACAACGGAGGCTCATGTCGGCTCTTCCAAAAATTATATCTAATCCTTTAATGAAACAACAAAAAGGGAAGAGGACATTCTCGTCGGTCCCTCTTCTAGATTTCCCCACCTGAAATGTTGTCTGGAATGGTACAATTTAAAACTGTGAGTCGAAAGACTCAGTAAGGGTTTATATGCAATAAATAATGCATGTCTTGCATAAATCATGAATGTACATTGATGCTTGCATATGCATGAGACAATGTACTTGATCTTGAAAAAACATTTCTTGCTTGAAAATAGTTCTTTCTTGAAAACCTTTCTTTCTTGATTTGGCTACTTATCACGCTCCATTTACCCTGAAGTCAGGGTTGTGCGTTCCTTTCGGAACTATTCCCTTTTTTCCCTTGGGAACACATCATTTGGTTGAGCTAGCCTTTGTTGTGGCCCCAGGCCTGATGGCTAGACTCAACCCTTGGAGGTTCACACCTTCTTGCAAGCATCCTTCAATGTGATTGCACATACCTCAGGAACTACCCATCCTTCTCTCATTCGTCATTCGGAGTGGGTGCCTTAGGGAATCATCCTATCTTTCTCGCATTCGTCCTTCGGAGGGGATGTCCTATCTTATTGGTACGGTACCGACCATCTTATTTTTCCCTTTAACTTGACTTGTGATAACATACTTATCATTTTTTATTTGCACAAAGAAACTTATGCAAATGCTCATGTTATGTTATGCTTGATAATGCCATGCTTGATATGAGAATCATAATACTCCTCATGCTTTTATTTGCACAAAACTTTCTTTTTCATTCAAGAAAATCATGCAAATGCTTGTGTCATGCTATGCTTGATATGCTTATTCATAAATACTTTTTATGCTGTGTATCATTCCAGTTTTCGGAAAAACGTAAGTTTCCACTTACAAATTCCACTTACCTCCGTCAACTTGAGCGAATGGCAGCACCTTGCCTATAATTGATTCATACTAAAGTTATTTATAGGCTTACTAAATGTATAGAGTAGTCACTGAATTATTCACAACTCATCATACAAATCACCACCCATATTGTTTGACTTATCAATGGTGATCCTATAATGCAAATGTTATTCTTAGGATGCCGAAGCCATAAGAATTTGGATTTTAAACTGATCCTTACACAAATTTTCATCGTACGTTCAAATTCCAGGTAATTTGGAGCTCGTTTGCCACTTGAAAGATTTACTCGAAAATGCGAGCTGCTGAAGACGTCCAAGCGGGCAGCCCCGACGTCTCTAGCTCCAAAATTCATAACTTCAAAAACACCGCTCCAAATTACATGAAATTTCTGTTAAAATACTCTCCTTTCATAGTTCAAGCTTGAGGATAAAAATCATAAACATCGAAATGTCCATGCATTGTCGAAAACACTTCATCTCAGAGAAAATTCCTAGAGTAATACTGCTGCTGCCTCCAGCTCAGCCTTTCCACTTTCAAAACATCACAACTTATTCATTACACCTCTAAATCACACGAAATTTACCTTAAAATGTTCTTCTTTCCTTAAACTTAAAATTCAAGACCAACCTCGTAAAATTTGGACTTAAATGATCCTTCAAAAGACATCCGAAATGGGCTGACATTCCGGACGTGCAAGGCTGCTGGCAGCTTGACGTCCTAGGCCTAAGATCTAGGGATCAAGGGATAGGCACAAGTGCATCAGAACACACTCCAAATTCGAGTCTTGAAATCTGCAGAGATTAAATTTCCAGCAACAACAATGATCTTCTCAACCTTCCAAACCTCCAACAACCAAAACCCTAATCTCTTCATGTCACCAACCAATCATCCAAGGCTAATTTAACATCCATAACAGCAACCATTCTCTCACATTCTTCCCTCTTTTACAACTCCAATTCAAAGTTTACAACAAAACCAAGATCATCTTCATCAAGCTAAACTATTGCATTTACCCATTTCTTTTGGCTTTTATCAAACACCTAGGGTGCATAAATGATCCTCTTGCATAATTTCAGATCTGAACATATATTCCACCTAGGGCTTGGTGGTTCTTGTTTAACATGTATAACCCTAACACATCAAGCCAATAAATTCGGCCATACTCACACCAACCAATTTCAGCCCTCTTTCAAGCTTTTTATCAAACACTTAGGGTGCATAAATGATTTCTCTTGAGTAGGATTTCCAGATCTGACCATCTTCCCCATGTTTTCATGTGAGAGCTATTCTACCCTTAATTACTAGCAAGATCTACCCTAAACACCCAAGAATACAAAGAGAAACAACCTAAACAACTACCAACAACAACCAACCATTACAAGAAAACAAGAAGAATATGGGTGAGATGGGGTAATGATTTTCGGCCAGCAGAAAGGGCCGGATTTTTACCTTGGTTTTTTTTTTTTTTTTTCTTCTTCTTCTCTTCTTCTTCCTCTCTTCTCGGGTGGGTGTCTTAGGCAAGTGCAAATGTGCAGTTTAGGGCAAGGAGAAGTGAAAGATGCGGCTTCTTCTTCTCTTCTCTTCCTTCTCCCTTTCTTCTTCTCGGTTGGGTGTTTTAGGGCAAGTGAAAGGTGCGGTTTTTGGGCAAGGAAAAATGAGAAATGCGGCAAGAGAGGGGGGGGGGTGTTAGACGTGAATTGCTTTGGGGGGAAAAGACAAGGCTGCCTTCCCCCTTTCTTTCCCTCCTTCACGTGATTTCCCTCCTCTTTCACTTTTCTTTCTTTCTTTTTTTTTTTTTTTTTTTTTTTTTTTTTTTTTTTTTTATTTCGCTTTTTTCAGCTACCATACTATAAATTACCCCAATATGCTTCCATTTGTAAATTTCTAAGTCTACAAACATTTTCAAGGTTAAAGCCCTAATTAAATTCTTTCAAATATTGTAACTTAGGGACATATTCTATTAATTAAAATAATTAGCCTAAATAATTAGCCTAATTAATCTTAATTACTCAAATTTTAACAATTGCAAATAATATAACATTTAAATCTAGTTTAAAACTCATAAAAACGCTAGGGGAAAATTCCACCTAGACATAACTTTAGATTAATCTCCCCATACATGCCTCTCTAAAAAATTAGAGTAATAATAATAACTTGAGCAATACAACTTAAGGAGTCATAATTCTTTACAATGATAGAATAAGGTCGGGGCTAACAGACACATTGGACCATAGTGTCGACACATTGAACTACTACCCGAGAGTTTTTTTTTTAGGTCATTCGAAATATTTTTTTTGACTAAGTGTTGGAAGTGTCGACACATTGAGCATAGTGTCGAACATTGAACTAACACCGAGAGTTGTTTTCAAGCCAATTTTAATGTGTCAGCACATACCATCAATGTGTCGACACATTGCACGATTTTGCAGAAATCCTGGAGCAACGTCAACTCATTCAAAAAGTATCCAAATGGTCTCAAATGACCTCCAACGGCACTCAAATTTTACAAGAAGACCCTTTGGTGCCCTAGGAGCTTTAAATAGAAGAAGATGGAGAGAGAAAACGTGGAAGTGTGCGCTATTAACTCTTGTCCTAATTTCTAGAGAGAGAAAAAGCTTTGAAGAAGAAAGAAGCTCCACCAACCAAGAAAGCTTGTACTCCCACCTGCAAATACTATTGCTTTCTTTGTGAATCTTGTCTCTTTGCACACCTTAGTACTTCATACTTGTTTATTCGGCTTAAAGAGCCTTTACTAAGATTTTTTTGTACCCATTCTTGAAAAACACGTGAGTGTTTGGGAAAACACTTGTCCTACTAGTTGGGTAGAAGAAATCCTCTAGGTTGTGGGGATTTGTGAGAGTGAGTTAAAGTGTAAGCTCGAAAAACACTTTGTAAAGGTTCCTTAGCACCCCAGGAAGCTAAGGTGTATTTACTATTTGAAGAATAGTGAAGAAGCCCAAGGAAGTCAATAGCCTTGGGGGTGGACGTAGGCAAGTGTTGGCCGAACTTGATTGTTTAGATCTACTCTCTTGCTTTTTAGAAAAAGAAAAGGGGATCTCTACAAATTCGGTTTTATAAGAAAAAGGTTAAAAGTTTTTTACATAAAACCAATTCACCCCCCTCTTGGGTTGTTTTTGCTCTCTCAATTGGTATCAGAGCTAAGGTTAGAAGTTTTTAAATTACAACCCTAGTTAGCACTTCCTTAGCTGAAGGGCAGTCGACAAATTGACCTCCCTTGTTTAATGGAACCTCTTATAATTATTGGAAGGCAAGGATGAGAATCTACATCTAAGCCGTTGATTATGATCTGTGGCGAATCATTTCAAGAGGTCCTCGATTTCCCGAAGGAGCAGATGGAAAGCTTAAGGAAGAGAAAGATTTTGATGATAATGATCTTAAGCTCATGTCTCTTAATTCTAAGGCTATGAATGTTCTATATTGTTTTCTCGATTCAAATGAGTTCAATCGTATCTCTGGTTGCGATACTGCTAAACAAATTTGGGATAAACTTCAAGTATCCCATGAAGGTACGAATCAAGTAAAAGAAAGCAAGATTAGCATGCTTGTTCATAGCTATGAGCTCTTTAAGATGAAATCTGATGAATCTATCTCTTCTATGTGTACTCGTTTTACTGATATCATAAATGGGTTAAAATCTCTTGGTAAAGAATACACTAACGATGAAATGGTAAGAAAGATTCTCAGGTGTCTTCCTAAAGCTTGGGAACCCAAGGTCACTGCAATTCAAGAAGCTAAGGACTTGACGAAGCTCTCCTTGGACGAGCTCATGGGATCTCTCATGACCCTATGAGAAAATGCACTAAAGGCAACATACTCTAGTGAGGATGAATCTTCTGAGGATGATGAAGAGATGGCTCTATTCACTAAAAGATTCAAGAAGTTCTTCCGTAAGAAACAAGGGGATAAAAGATTCTCAAGAAGAACAAATAACAAAGGGGATAGCAGCAAAAAGAATGAAATTATCTGCTTCGGATGCAAGAAGCCGGGCCACATAAAGTCGGAATGCCCCAATGTTGAGACACACAAGAAGTCCAAGGATTTCAAAGATAAAAAGAAGCATTCTTAGCGGCATGGGGGAGAATCCGATGAAAGTAATAGTGAGAGCGATGAAGAAGTTGCAAACCTTTGCTTCATGGCAAAGGATAAAGAAGATGAGGTACAAAGATCTTCAACTTACTCATTTACTTTTGAAGAATTACAAGATGCTTTTGATGAGCAACATGTTGAGTTGAAAAGAATATTTTCAAAGTATTGTTGTATTAAAAAGAATCTTGATGTTTTTATACAACAAAACGATGCTTTGAAACACCAAGTTGTTTCTCTTGAAGAGAATCTTTGAAGTGTCACAAAAGAAAATGAAAAAATAATACAAGGTGAGTCACATGTTTTGAAATCAAAAAATATTGAGTTAAAAAGAAAAATTGACTCTCTTACCCAAGATCTTGCAAGATTTACACAAGGAAAAAGAAACATTGATATTCTCCTTGGTTCACAAAAATGTTGTTTCGACAAAAGTGGAATTGGCTATGATTCAAGTGGATATCAAAAATTATATTCTGATATAATTATTAAATCATCAACATCCTTCTTTTTATGTAATTTTTGTGGAAAGCATGGACACATATCACACACATGTCCAACTAGAAAAGGATCTTCTCACGAGATCAAATTTGTATGGATTCAAAAAGATAAGATAAAGGAATTTGTATCTAATACCAATGGACCCAAAAGGTTTGGGTACCAAAGATCAAGAGCTAATCCTTTTTTGCAGGAATGCTTGGAGTCCAAAGACATCAAGGAACATTGGGTACTTGATAGTGGATGCTCCAAGCACATGACCAGAAACAAAAGGTGGTTCAACTCCTTTTGTCTTAAGGATAAGGGCTTAGTTACATTCGGTGACAATGGAAAAGGAAAGATACTTGGTGTTGGAAGCATTGGTACGTATCCTAATCCCACAATTGAAAATGTTCTTGTCAAAGGTTTAAAGCATAATCTCCTAAGCATCAGTCAATTGTGTGACAAGGGAACCGAGTCATTTTTGAATCATCAGTGTGCCTTGTTGAAAATATTGAAAGCAAGAAAGTCTTGTTTGTTGGACATAGATTTGAAGATGTGTATATTGTTCATTTAGAGAGCATCTCCTCAGAAAATATAAAATGTTTTTCAGCTCTAAATGATAAAGACAGCTGATTGTGGCATAGAAGGCTTGCTCATGCAAGCATGGATTTGATTTCAAAACTAACCCAAAAGAATCTTGTTTCAGGTTTGCCTAACCTCTCTTTGAAAAGGATAAAATTTGTGCAGCATACCAAAAGGGCAAACAAACCAAAATATCTTTTAAACCCAAAAATATTGTGTCTACTTCTAGACCACTCCAACTCACACATGGACATTTGGGACATTGAGTTTGGGTCCAACCCGAACATTGAGTTTGGGTGGCAAACTTTATGGCTTTGTTGTTGTTGATGACTTCAGTAGATTTACATTGGTTCTATTCCTAGCTCATAAAGACGAGGCCTTACATGCTTTTGAAAAACTGAGTAAGAGCAATTAAAATGAAAAATGTTTTGCTATTTATAACACAAGGAGGTGGATCAAATTTGTATGGATTGATAAGATAAAGGAATTTGTAATCTAATTGGAAAAGGTTTGGGTCTCAGGAATGCTTGGAGTCCTCAAGGAACAGTACTTGATAATGGCACATGACAAAATGGTTCAATAAGGATAAAAGCATACTTTTGGAAGCATTGGTACGTATCCTAATCCCACAATTGAAAATGTTCTTCTTGTCAAAGGCCTAAAGCATAAAGCAAAATTGTGTGTCATTTTTGAATCATCAAGATTGAAAGCTTGGACATGATTTGAATGTGTACATTGTTCATTTAGAGAGCAAGAAATGGCTCTAAATGAAGACATTGTGGCATAGGCTTTCATGCAAGCATGGAAAACAACTTGCTTTTGAAAAGGATAAAATTTGTGCAGCATTATTTAAATATTGTGCTTGCATGGACTTATTTGGTCCAAGAACATTGACAAAATGGCTTTGTTGTTGTTGATGTTCAGTAGATTCACAATTCCTAGCTCATATGAAGCATGCTTTTGAAAAACTTGCAAAATGAAAAAAGTTTTGCTATTTCTAGCTCATGGTAAAGAAAAAACCTCCTTAACTTCTCGGAGCGGACTCTTGAAGAAATGCTAAACCTTGCTTTGTGAACTTGCCTGATTACCTGAAGCAACAAGTTGGTTATGAACATTTCTATTCTCAAGAAAACTTATGAGCTATGGAATTGAAAACCCAACATTGGTTATTTTCATGTTTTCGGTTGTAAATGTTTTGTGCTCAACAACAACAAGGACAATTTGGGTAAGTTCGATGCAAAAGCAGATGAAGGTATATTTCTTGGTTATTCAACTTCTAGCAAAGCTTATCGTGTTTTTAATAAACGTACCTTAGTTGTTGAAGAATCAGTTCATGTTGTTTTTGATGAATCTAATACTCTTATGAGAAAAGACGATGAAGATATTGTAGATCTTAATAAAGGGGTTGATAGGCTTACAATTGACAAAGACAAGGGAGAGGCACTAGTGCAAGAGCAAGAACCTCAAGAGCCTCAAGAAGAGTCTCAACAAGATGATAATGATCTACCAAAGTCTTGGAAGTACATCAAGAGTCATCCTCTCCATCAAATTATTGGTAATGTTGAAAAAGGGGTAAGGACTCGATCCTCTATACACCGAGCTAATAACCTTACTTTACTTTCTCAACTTGAGCCTAAGAACTTCTCTGAGGCAAAAGATGATGAAAGTTGGATCCATGCTATGGAAGAGGAATTAAAACAATTTGAGAAAAATCAAGTATGGCATCTAGTTCCTCGACCTAAGGTTTATCCGATTATTGGCACAAAATGGTTTTTAGAAACAAAATGAATGAATCTGGGGTTGTGGTGAGAAACAAAGCAAGATTAGTAGCCCAAGGTTACAATCAAGAAGAAAGAATTGATTTTGATGAAACCTTTGCTCCTGTTGCTCGTTTAGAATCCATTCGCATGCTTCTAGCTTTCGCTTGTTATAAAGATTTAAACTCTTTCAAATGGATGTAAAAAGTGCTTTTCTAAATGGATTTCTCACTGAAGAAGTTTATGTTGAGCAACCACCAGGATTTGAAGATGAAAATCTTTCAAATCATGTATACAAACTCACAAAAGCGCTTTATGGATTGAAACAAGCACCTCGAGCATGGTATGAATGTCTAAGTTCGTTTCTTATTGAAAATGGTTTTTCTCGAGGGAAAATTGATACTGCTCTTTTTACCAAAGAAAAGGAAAATGAGTTATTAACGGTTCAAATATATGTTGATGACATTATTTTTGGATCTACTAATGAATCTTTGTGTCAAGAGTTTTCTCAAGTTATGCAAGGCGAATTTGAGATGAGCCTTATGGGAGAATTGAACTACTTTCTCGGGCTCCAAATCAAACAATGTAGTGAAGGCATCTTCATAAGTCAAGCTAAGTATACAATAGATCTTCTCAAAAGATTCAACATGGACAATTCAAAACCTATGAGCACTTCCTATGAGTCCATCTACAAAAATGGAAAAGGATGAAAAAGGTAAGGATGTGGACCAAACGAAGTATCGAGGTATGATTGGCTCCTTACTATATCTTACCGCTAGTAGACCCGATATAATGTTTAGTTTATGTATGTGTGCTCGATTTCAATCATGTCCAAAGGAATCTCATCTCCTTGCTGTCAAAAGGATTTTCAGATATCTTGTTGGCACTCAAAATCTAGGTTTGTTTTATCCTAAGAGTGTTGAATTCAATTTACAAGGGTACTCGGATGCGGATTATGCTGGATGTAAAATTGATAGAAAAAGTACTAGTGGTGCATGCCAATTTCTTGGACCATCACTAGTCTCTTGGTGTTGTAAGAAACAAAACTCCGTGGCTTTATCAACTACGGAAGCCGAGTATATTGCCATAGGCAATTGTTGTGCACAAGTATTGTGGATGAAACAACAATTGGAAGATTTCAATCTTCATTATTCTCTCATCCCAATAAAATGTGACAACACCAGTGCAATCAATTTTACTAAAAATCCAATTCAACACTCTAGGACAAAACATATCGAGATTAAGCATCACTTCATCAGAGATCATGCTCAAAAAGGGGATATTGTTCTTGAATTTATAAACACCGACCTTCAATTGGCGGATATTTTCACAAAACCCCTCACTGAGGATAGATTTTGTTTTATTCGACAAGAAATAGGAATGAAGTTTCCTTTGGATTGAATTGCTATTATATAGTTATTTTACTCCTTAATTGGTGGTATTGTTTTCTTTGTAAATATTTTTGAATGATGGTTGATTGATTCCATAGTTGTTTTTATCAAAACTATTTCATAAAATCATGTTTCATGCCATGTGTCAACACTTGGTGAAACAAGTGTCAGCACCTCTGGTTTTTATGGTTTTTCTTCCATGAAGAAGCATGTGTCGACACCATAATCTCATGTGTCAACACATGAGTCATCCACCCGAGAGCTCCTTTAACTTTGTTCGGAGCATGACCAATGTGTTGACACATGAGCATAATGTGTCGACACTTCCTTTGTGTTAACTGTTTTTAAAAACCCAAGGGCACGCATGGTATATCACTCTCATTTGAGTTAGGGTTCAGCATTTTAGGCTTTCTCTCTCTCTCAGACCTCCCTCTCTCTCTCAAACCGTGAGATCCAACTTTCCCCTCACGATTTTTAACCGCCCACTCTCTCCCTCCAAAAACCCTCCGCCCGACAGCCTCCATCTCTCTCAAAATCCTGCCCTCTATGTCTTCTAGCCGTCCTACTCGTTCCTCGCAAAGAACTCCAGCCTCTGTTGGCTCCAAAGGGAAGAAGAAGGCTAGGACCACCGAAGAACCCACTCCCACTCCTGAAGACTACATCTACAGGTCAGGTCTCTGCAAAAACCGTTTTGTTCAAGATTTTCGAAATAGAAAAGTTATTGCTGGGAGATGGGCTGATTTTCAATGGTTTAGTGAAAATGGGTTTGGATTTCAAGAGATGTTTGAGTTTCAAGGTTGGGGAACACTTGTGAATTTGAAAGTAAATTGTTATGTTTACTTAGTTAAGTTGGTTTATGCTAACTTTCAATTCACTAAGTCTGAGGATGCTGATAGTTATGTGAATGGGAAAATGTTGGATCTATCAAGTTCTTCTTTGAATTCAACGGTTAATGCCCCTGATGCTGGGAAGAAGTTCTTTGAAAACCATGGGTGGGTAGGTTTGTCTGAAGTTGATCCCCTTCATATTCTTAGGGTTGTTTTGGATAATCCAACCCTAGACGAGATTATTAGACCCACGCCAGTGATCTAAGCATTCCAAGATGAATTTTACATCATATGGTCTGTAACATTATTTTACCAAGAATGGGGAAATTCGAGTACATAACGTTCCTAGACCTATTTGTCATGTACTGCTTGATTACCCATACTCCCATGAACCTTGGTCACCTTATGATAAATCATATGAAGGCTGCCACTAAGAAGAAGAGACAAGGGCTGCCTAATGGAATGTTCTTTACCCACATGTTTCAATTCTTGATGTTGATTTGGGGGGTGAAGTACGGGAACCTCCCAAGGCATCCAAAGAGTACAATCAGAAAACTCTAAGGTTGATGGGGTTCACACAAAATGATGAAGGTTTTTGGATAAAGAAAGTTGATGCAACCCCTCAAAAGCGAAGTCATAGGGGATCGGATTCTGATGCAAACAGCGAGGATGAGGACGAAGATACCTTTACTAGAACTCCTTCCACTGCCACCAGAACTCTGAGACCGCCATTCTCTCCTCCTCCATTTCCTTCTTTGCATATGGAGTCATCATCCTGAATACCCCCTTCCCACTCTCATGCGCCTCAATTTGAATCTCTTGAAGCTTTGTTTGGGGAGATAAAGGAGGAACAAAAGAAATTGGGTCAGCAGTTGGAGAAGTTGTCCCTTGACATGAAGACTGGCTTTGATGACATCAAGCAGTTGTTTGTTGCTCATGATGTGCGTTTCAATCTTCTTGACAAGGATGTGCGACTGCTTAAGCACCAAGTCAATAACAGCATCCATATGGCCAACGAGGTGATTCAAGCTACTGTCAATGATTTAAAATCATATGCTCAAGATGTCGTAAATGCCACCGAGCTTAGTCTGGATGTTGATCGAAAACTTCGGCCTCTTGTCATGAAATGGACCTATTGGTTCTCAACGACTTGGACCAACTGGTTGCGGAAATTTGAAGTCGATCATCCTCCTCCTCCCTGATCTCCTTTGCCCTCACCCTTGCCACCTCTCCTTGCCTTCTTATTTTTGATGATGCCAAAGGGGGAGAAAAAGTGCCTGTTTGTATGCTGATACCTTGCTCTCTTTTGCAACATTTCATTTAATTCTTATGTTGTTCTTTGTCCTCTTTTTAGTTGTATTTTTATTTGGTTAGTTGTAATGAATCGTTCAGCATTTTATACATTGACTCATTGTGCTTATGCTATTATATTATGAATGATCATATGTTTTGAAGTGAATGTGTTCTAAGGGAGTACTTGTGAAGATTTTGATAAGTGCCTTGCACTTGTTTATGCTTGCCTAAATCCTTCAGGTAGTAACTCTATCTCTTCGTGATATGAAGTCTTGTGATCTGGTTTGGCTTTTGAAGTTTGGGAAGTTTGGAGAAAGGATATAGAAGTGTTGCTTTAAGTTTTGGGAAACCTCCTTTTACAAAGGAAACTCTTGCAAAATTTTTGTAAAATCTTAAAGTCCTTTTTGCTAAAAATGTCATGAAAAACTCCTGCTTGTTCTCAGGGGGAGCTTTTCTATTTATTAGCAAATTGTCATTTTTAAATGGTTTTGTCATCATCAAAAAGGGGGAGATTGTTAGCCCAAGGTTGTTCTTACAAACAATCTATTTTGGTTTTGATGATAACAAAGTTTTCCTTCTTTTTCAAGACTATTAGATTTTACATTGATATTTCGTTTCAAGATCATATTTAGTGTATCAAGGTTTCTTATTTTAAAATCTCTCCAATACTTGATCATCAAATTGATCATTTAGATTTATTGAATTAGTAGTTGTCTAAGTGTTGGAAGTGTCGACACAACCATAGTGTCGACACATTGAACTACTACCCGAGAGTTGATTTTTCAAGTGTTGGAAGTGTCGACACATTGAGCCATAGTGTCGACACATTGAACTAACACCCGAGAGGTTGTTTTCAGGCCAATTTTAATGTGTCAGCACATACCATCAAAGTGTCGACACATTGCACGATTTTGCAGAAATCCTGGAGTAACGTCAACTCATTCAAAAAGTATCCAAATGGTCTTAAATGACCTCCAACGGCACTCAAACTTTACAAGAAGACCCTTGGTGCCCTAGGAGCTTTAAATAGAAGAAGATGGAGAGAGAAACGGTGGACATGTGCGCTATTAACTCTTGCCCTAATTTCTAGAGAGAGAAAAAGCTTTGAGGAAGAAAGAAGCTCCACCAACCAAGAAAGCTCGTACTCCCACCTGCAAATACTATTGCTTTCTTTGTGAATCTTGTCTCTTTGCACACCTCAGTACTTCATACTTGTTTATTCAGCTTAAAGAGCTTTACTAAGATTCCCTTTGTACTCATTCTTGAAAAACACGTGAGTGTTTGGGAAAACACTTGTCCTACTTGTTGGGTAGAAGAAATCCTCTAGGTTGTGGGGATTTGTGAGAGTGAGTTAAAGTGTAAGCTCAAAAACACTTTGTAAAGGTTCCTTAGCACCCGAGAAGCTAAGGTGTACTTCTATTTGAAGATAGTGAAGAAAGCCCAAGGAAGTCAATAGCCTTGGGGGTGGATGTAGGCAAGTGTTGGCCAAACCACCTAAAAGTCACGGTATCATCTCTCTACCCTTATCTCTATTTATTGTTGATATCTATTTATTGTGCTTCTTTAACTATTCCTTTTATTCTTCATTATTTTCCTTGATTGTTTAGATCCACTCTCTTGCTCTTTAGAAAAAGAAAAGAGGATCTCTACAAATTCGGTTTTATAAGAAAAAGGTTAAAAGTTTTTATAAAACCCAATTCACCCCCCCTCTTTGGTTGTTTTTGCTCTCTCAGAACTGTTTTGCATTTATATTTTTCTCTATCACTCTAAATTTATTTGCTTAATTTACTTAAACATTAAGTTTTTTAATTGTCAAGCAAGTTAATTTGGACTATTTTGCATTTATATTTTGGTCTTCAAACTCTTATGCCATCTATTTGTGTCATTTTCTTCATCATTGAGGCATCGAATTAGTAAACATATTAATTTTGACTTTTTGCCCTTATATTTTAGTCTATAAATCTTCCTTGATCAATTTGTTAGATTTTCTTCTTCATTAAGTTATCTCATTATTAAACAAATTATTTTGGAGTATTTTGCGATAATATTTTGGTCGATAACTCTTCCTTAATCATTTTGGTTCATTTCCTTCGTCATTAAGTTATCTAATTATTAAACCGATTAATTTGGACGATTTTAAATTTATATTTCAGTCCATAATACTCGATGTGAACCTCGCCAAGAATAAAAGACCCAACAACGAAAGGGAACCCAAGATCGTTCTAGGACTGATTCAAATGGAAGACCTCGACCCGTTGTTTAGGAAAACAAGAACCTCAGTATAAGGAAGGACCACAAACGGTGGTGGAAACTCCGTTTGATAAGTCAAGATGAACGCCACGGGAAATCCCGATAAGTTCGAGAAGTTCTTCAAAGAACCAAAGAGAAATACTCTCACAATTGCATAAAAATTCAAGTCTACGTTTTTCATTGCTTAGGCACCTATATATAGGTCGTCCAAGACAAGAAAAACCCTAATTACAAATCACCTAATTAAGGGAACAAAAGCTGGCGCCTAAAGCTATCAAGAAAGGAAACAAAAGGGCGCTTAACTAAGGTTCACATCACCAATAAGAGAAGAAAAAAGGCGCCTAACTTAACCATTCACGCCCTTAAAAGACAAGCCATAAAAAAGGAAAGAAGGTGGCGTGAAAGGGCTAAATCAGATCCTTTTGTTGATGCTCAATCTTGAGCGGATTCTTCTAGAACTTGAATCAAATTGACAATCCTTTGTGGTTCACGTGGATCTTGTTCAATGGGCCTCCATGAATTTGCTTGAGCCCATGCCTCTTGAATTAGCCCGTTGAGTAACTCTTTAAACTTCTTGGCTCGTGCCCTCGTAACCGGCCCAATGGGAACTTGAACTGGATCCTTCGACAATGCTCCTTGATTTCCATCATTCCCCTCCTCTTGAAAAGGATTTGCCCTCAAATCTTCACCTACATCAAAAGGACTCAAATCAGTAACATTAAAAGTGGCACTTACATTGTACTCACCAGGTAAATCTAGCTTGTAAGCGTTATCATTGATGCGCTCGAGGACTTGGAAAGGACCATCCCTCTTGGGAGCAATTTGGAACGTCTTTTGCCGGAATCTTTCTTTTCTCATATGCAGCCAAACCCAATCTCGGGTTCAAAAAACATCTTGTGACGTCCTTGTTGGCTTGTTTTGCATACTGCTCCGTTCGTCGTTCAATGTTGAGTCTTGCTTTCTCATGAATCTGCTTAACAAAGTCAGCTTTCTTTTTGCCATCTAAATTAACATGCTCAGTCAAAGGCAAAGGAGATAAATCCAATGGAGTTAAAGGATTAAACCCATATACAATTTCAAATGGCGAAAATTTAGTAGCAGAATGAACAGCTCTATTATAAGCAAACTCAACATGTGGTAAACATTCTTCCCATGTTTTGATGTTCTTTCTAATGATCGCCCTCAATAAAGTAGACAAAGTCCTATTGACTACTTCAGTTTGACCATCAGTTTGTGGATGACAAGTAGTGGAAAACAATAGCTTAGTACCTAGCTTACACCACAAAGTCTTCCAAAAATAGCTCAAGAACTTAGCATCTCTATCCGAAACAATTGTCCTAGGCATGCCATGTAATCTCACAATCTCTCTAAAGAACAAATCAGCAACATGCGAAGCGTCATCCGTTTTGTGACATGGAATAAAATGTGCCATCTTAGAAAATCTATCCACAACCACAAAAATTGAATCTCTTCCACGTTTAGTCCTAGGCAATCCTAACACAAAATCCATTGAAATATCAATCCAAGGCTCACTAGGAATGGGTAAAGGAGTATACAAACCGTTGGGCTGCACTTTGGATTTAGCTTGCCTACATGTGACACATCTACCACAAATTCGTTCAACATCTCGTTTCATGTGAGGCCAATAGAAGTGTTCCTGCAAAATAGCTAAAGTTTTTGCAACTCCAAAATGTCCCATTAATCCCCCACCATGTGATTCTTGCACTAATAACTCCCTCAATGAACAATTAGGCACGCATAACTTATTCTCTCGAAATAGGAATCCATCAAGCCTAAAGAACTTACCACATGCAATTTTCTCACAAGCCCTATATTCCTCACAAAATTCGTGGTCATCAGCGTATAAATTTTTAATATGCTCAAAACCAAGCAATTTTGCTAGTGTGGAGAGTAAAGCATACCTGCGAGAAAGGGCATCGGCTACCACATTCTCCTTACCTTGCTTATACCGAATGACGTATGGAAACGTCTCAATGAACTCCACCCAACGCGCATGCCTTTTGTTTAGCTTGTGTTGGCCCTTCAAGTGTTTCAAGGACTCATGATCGGTGTGAATCACGAACTCCTTAGGCCATAGGTAGTGCTGCCACGTCTCTAAAGCACGAACCAATGCATACAACTCCTTATCATAAGTTGGGTAGTTTAAGGCTGCCCCGCTTAATTTCTCGCTGAAGTAAGCAATTGGTCGTCCTTCTTGCATAAGAACTGCGCCTATACCAATACCTGAAGCATCACATTCAACTTCAAACGTTTTTAGAAAAGTTAGGTAAAGATAATAAAGGGGCATTAGTCAGCTTCTCTTTGATTAATTGAAACGCCTTCTCTTGTTCTTCTCCCCATCTAAATCCAACGTTCTTCTTGATCACTTCGGTAAGTGGTGCGGCTATGCTACTAAAGTCCTTCACGAACCGCCGGTAAAAACTAGCAAGTCCATGAAAACTACGAACATTACCTACACTCGTGGGACTCGGCCACTCTTTGATTGCACGTACCTTCTCTTCATCAACCTGTATACCTTGGGCACTAACAACAAATCCCAAAAATACAAGCTTATCGGTGTAAAAAGTACACTTCTTCAGATTAGCAAACAACTTTTCTTTCCTAAGCACATCTAAAACAGATTTCAAATGTACTACATGATCGTCCACGTTTTTGCTATAAATGAGTATATCATCAAAGTAAACAACAACAAATCTACCTATAAATGCACGCAAAACATGGTTCATAAGTCTCATAAAGGTGCTCGGAGCATTAGTCAAACCAAAAGGCATAACTAACCATTCATACAAACCATATTTTGTTTTAAAGGCGGTTTTCCACTCATCTCCTTCTTTTATCCTAATTTGATGATAACCACTCTTTAAATCAATTTTAGAAAATATGCAAGAACCATGCAGCTCATCTAACATATCATCTAAGCGAGGAATAGGATGACGATACTTTACCGTTATGTTGTTGATGGCTCGGCAATCAACGCACATTCTCCACGTCCCATCCTTCTTAGGTACAAGTAAAACCGGGACCGCACATGGGCTCATGCTCTCCTTCACGTGCCCTTTCTCCAACAACTCACTTACTTGCCGTTGAAGCTCCTTTGTCTCCTCGGGATTGCTCCTATAAGCTGGTCGGTTTGGAATTGTTGCACCGGGAACAAAATCGATTTGATGTTCAATCCCTCGGATTGGAGGTAACCCATGTGGTGTTTCCTCGGGGAAGACATCCTCATATTCCTGCAAAAGAGAAACAATAGAACTAGGCAAAGCAAGGTCAAGTTCGTTAGTGTTTAAAAATGCCTCTTTGTACAAAAGTACAATCATCGGCTGATTTGAAAGCATCGCTCGCTTGATCTCACTCACTTTTGCATAGAAATTCTTTTGTTTTCTCTCTGATTTTCTCTCAATGGCCGAACCTTGATCTCTCTTTTTTTCTCTCATTTTCTCACTCTCTCTCTGATTTTCACTCTTTTTCTTTTTCTCACTCTCTTTCTTTTGCTCACTCTCCTTTTGCAATCTCACTTGATCCTCATATACTTGCTGCGGTGTCAATGGTACAAGAGTGATTGGCCGTTGATTAAGTACAAAAGAGTACTTGTTCGTAAAGCCATCATGCTTCACATGTCTATCGAACTGCCATGGACGCCCTAGCAATAAGTGTCCCGCTTGCATCGGTACTACATCACACAACACTTCATCTTCGTACTTACCGATTCGAAAAGCAACTAACACTTGCTTGTTCACCCTTATCTCTCCACTATCATTCAGCCATTGCAACTTGTACGGCCTAGGGTGTTTCAACATGGGCAATCCCAATTTTTCCACCATGATTGTGCTTGCAACATTAGTACAACTACCACCATCAATAATGACACTACATACCTTGTCTTTAACGTAGCACCTAGTGTGAAAGATGTTCTCCCGCTGTACTTCATCATCTCTTTTGCTTGCAAGCTCAATGCTCTCCTCGCCACCAATGTCAGTGCATCAGGGGCTAAATATTCCTCCTCGAAACATCCTCCAATGGTGGCATGTTCGTCGGTGTCGGAATCCTCATATCGGTCACAATTTCTCCATTGTCTCGTAATACCATGACTTGCTATTTGGGCATTGACTTGCTATGTGGCCCCTACCCTGACATTTAAAACATTTAATATCACGATTCCTAGAGGTAGAAGCTTCGGTTTTACCTTGAGGAACGTGGCTGGTGGTCACGGGCTTGGGCTCGGGTTTGGACGTTTGTGATTTGTCCAATGGCTTGGTATGACTCGGTTTCCAAGAAGTAGAACTGGAGCTATGGCCTGAACGTGTCCCACCCTCTCTTGAGTTGTTGCTCCACTTTGATAGCCATATGCACCATATCTTCCATCTCCACATAATGTTGCATCTCTACCTTGTCGTGGATCTCCCTGTTTAACCCAAGTAGAAATCTAGCCATTGTAGCCTCTCGATCCTCCTCAACATTTGCACGGATCATGGCAATCTCCATCTCCTTATAGTAATCTTCTACGCTTCGGCTCCTTGTCGAAGACCTTGTAGCTTTTTGTACAACTCTCGGTAGTAGTAGCTTGGAACGAACCGCTTTCTCATCACTACTTTCATCTCCTCCCATGTGTCTATCGGTCGTTCTCTATTCCGCCTCCTATTTATCACAAGCTGATCCCACCAAGTTATAGCATAGTCAGAAAATTCAATCACGGCTAATTTTACCTTCTTTATCTCGGAGTAGTTGTAGCAATCAAACACGAACTCCATCTTCTTCTCCCACTCAAGATATGCTTCAGGATCAGATCTACCTTGAAAGGACGGAATCTTCATCTTAATACCACCCAAGTTGTTATCTTCCCGATTCCTAGCTTCTCTAACCCGCCCTCCATGTCGCCTATAGCCAACAACAGAATCCCGATCCTCTTCTTCCTCAAAACCAGATCCATAAGGCTCTTCATCCTCCACCCTCGCCTCCCTCCGTGGAACTCTTTCCCGTCTACGGAAATTGGGGCCGTTTTGGGGTTGCTTCTCAAGTGAATTCTCCATCCGATCTATCCGTTCGTGAACTTGCTCCATTTCAAACTTCATCATACGCCTCATCTCACTCACCATGGCCTCCATAAACACCTTCGGGTCAGCTAGTGTCGTAGCATCGTCGGCACGCTCTTACCACTGTTGTGAGACATGGTTGCTGCAAAAAAAAAAAAGAAAGGAAAAAAAAAAGGACCTCACAATTCTCTCCCTTACGTGTTTACACTCAAGGATGTGGATCACTCTTCACTCGTGTTTCACTCAAAAAATACACGGCTTTTACCCTCTAATGTTCTCACCACTCTTGCCTTTTTCCACTCGGTAATTCTCTTGCGGTTCTTTTGAAACTAAACAAACAACTCAAAGATTTCCAGCAACAATTCACCAAGAACTCATCAAGGAATTTCAGTAAAGCAAGAAATAAGAATTTTCAGAGAGAAAAGGAATACAATTCAGAATTTTGGAAGCACAACAATAAAAATTTTCACGAGAAAAAAAATACTTGCTTGGGGTAAGGTGATTTTCAGACTAACAGGAACCTCAATATATGGAAACAAACGAAATTTTTTTTGACGGACTCTTTCTTTTCTTTTTTTTTTGGTGTCTCTTTCTCTTTTCCTTTGATGTCAGCAACTATCTTTTCATAACATCATCAGATCTCGAAATAGCTTGGATATGTCAAATAAGAACACACTTTTAGACATGAACTAGAATAACCAACGTTGGAATAAAGAGGTAAGAAATTTCGGCTAAGAAGAGTTAGGTGATGTGAACCGAATTTGAAAGGAAACAAAGAAACGAAATTTGAAAGTAGGCAAAGGATGTGAACGGCTAAAAAAAAGAAACAAAGGAACGAAAAATTTAAAAGGATAGGCAAACCTGAACTAGAAACCTGCTCTGATACCAAATGATGTGAACCTCGCCAAGAATAACGAGACCCAACAACGAAAGGGAAACCAAGATCGTTCTAGGACTGATTCGAATGGAAGACCTCGACCGTTGTTTATGAAAACAAGAACCTCGGTATAAGGAAGACGCCACAAACGGTGGTGGAACTCCGTTTGATAAGTCGAGATGAACGCCACGGGAAATCCCGATAAGTTCGAGAAGTTCTTCAAAGAACCAAAGGCATAAAAATTAAAGTCTAATGTGAACAAGAGACCCAACAATGGATCGTTCTAACCGAATGGAAGACCTGGACCCGTTGTTTAGAAAACAAGAACCTCGGTATACGAAATTCGTCAAGTTGAACAAATATAAGTTCGAGTAGTTCTTCAAAGAACCAAAGAGAATAAATCCTCACAATTTTGATTAATCAATGTCTGCCGAATTACAAAGCAAAGCTCCTATTTAAAGGCTAAACAAGGAAAATAACCCTAACATGGAAACCTAATTAAACCGAAATTTAAGGAAATAAAGCCTAACACGCCTAAAACAAAACACACTAAAGTTGGCGCCTAAATGGCGTTGAAAAAATAACAAGGAAAAAAATCTAGAACCGAAAGGACAAGGAAATAAACCTTCCTAAACACCGACACTAAAAAGGCAAAAAAAACACGCCTACAGCCAAGAAAGGAAACAATAAAAAGTTGGCAACTACACCTCGCCAATCCGTTCTAGGACTGATTCGAATGGAAGACCTCGACCCGTTGTTTATGAAAACAAGAACCTCGGTATAAGGAAGACGCCACAAACGGTGATGGAAATTCCGTTTGATAAGTCAAGTTGAACGCCACGGGAAATCCGATAAGTTCGAGTAGTTCTTCAAAGAACCAAAGAGAATAAATCCTCACAATTTTGATTAATCAATGTCTCGAATTACAAAGCAAAGGCTCCTATTTAAAGGCTAAACGTTACAAGGAAAATAACCCTAACAGGAAACCTAATTAAACCCGAAATTAGATAAGGAAATAAAGCCTAACACGCCTAAAACAAAACACACTAAAAAGGCAATAAAAGTTGGCGCCTACAAGAGCCAAGAAAGGAAACAAAATGGCGATTATTAGGCGCCGGAAGTCCTTCTAGCCAATTTGAGCTTAGCCTTGATCCTTCTAGAACTTGAATCATGTTGACAATCCTTTGTTGTTCACGTGGATCATGCTCAATGGGCCTCCACGCATTTGCTTGAGCCCATAACTCTTGAATTAGTCCGTTGAGTACATCCTTAAACTTCTTTGCTCGTGCTCTCGTAACCGGCCCAATTGGTACTTGAACGAGATCCTTCGAACGGTGCCTTGATTTCCATCATTCCCCTCCTCTTGAAAAGGATTTGCCCTCAAATCATCACCTACATCAAAAGGACTCAAATCAGTAACATTAAAAGTGGCACTTACATTGTACTCACCAGGTAAATCTAGCTTGTAAGCGTTGTCATTGATGCGCTCGAGGACTTGGAAAGGACCATCCCCTCTTGGGAGCAATTTGGAACGTCTTTTCGCCGGGAATCTTTCTTTTCTCATATGCAGCCAAACCCAATCTCCGGGTTCAAAAACATCTTGTGACGTCCCTTGTTGGCATTTTTGCATACTGCTCGTTCGTCGCTCAATGTTGAGTCTTGCTTTCTCATGAATCTGTTTCACAAAGTCAGCTTTCTTTTTGCCATCTAAATTAACATGCTCAGTCAAAGGCAAAGGAGATAAATCCAATGGAGTTAAAGGATTAAACCCATACACAATTTCAAATGGCGAAAATTTAGTAGCAGAATGAACAGCTCTATTATAAGCAAACTCAACATGTGGTAAACACTCTTCCCACGTTTTGATATTCTTTCTAATGATCGCCCTCAATAAAGTAGACAAAGTCCTATTGACAACTTCAGTTTGACCATCAGTTTGTGGATGACAAGTAGTGGAAAACAATAACTTAGTACCTAGCTTACACCACAAAGTCTTCCAAAAATAGCTCAAGAATTTAGCATCTCTATCCGAAACAATGTCCTAGGCATGCCATGTAATCTCACAATCTCCCTAAAGAACAAGTCAGCAACATGCGAGGCATCATCCGTTTTGTGACATGGAATAAAATGTGCCATCTTAGAAAATCTATCCACAACCACAAAAATTGAATCTCTTCCTCGTTTAGTCCTAGGCAATCCTAACACAAAATCCATTGAAATATCAATCCAAGGCTCACTAGGAATGGGTAAAGGAGTATACAAACCATGGGGCTTCACTTTGGATTTAGCTTGCCGACATGTGACACATCTACCACAAATTCTTTCAACATCCCGTTTCATGTGAGGCCAATAGAAGTGTTCCTGCAAAATAGCTAAAGGTTTTGCAACTCCAAAATGTCCCATTAATCCTCCACCATGTGAGATTCTTGCACTAATAACTCCCTCAATGAACAATTGGGCTTATTCTCTCCATCAAGCCTAAAGAACTTACCACATGAGGTTTTCTCACAAGCCCTATATTCCTCACAAAATTTCATGGTCATCAGCGTATAAAGTTTTAATATGCTCAAAACCAAGCAATTTTGCATCAAGTGTGGAAAGTAATGCATACCTGCGAGAAAGTGCATCGGCGACCACATTCTCCTTACCTTGCTTATACCGAATGACGTATGGAAACGTCTCAATGAATTCTACCCATAGCGCATGCCTTTTGTTAAGCTTGTGTTGCCCTTCAAATGTTTCAAGGACTCATGATCGGTATGAATCACGAACTCCTTAGGCCATAAGTAGTGCTGCCACGTCTCTAAAGCCCGAACCAATGCATACAACTCCTTATCATAAGTTGGGTAGTTTAAGGCTGCCCCGCTTCATTTCTCGCTGAAATAAGCAAGTGGTCGTCCTTCCTGCATAAGTACTGCGCCAATGCCAATACCTGAAGCATCACATTCAATTTCAAACGTTTTGAAAAGTTAGGTAAAGACAATAAAGGAGCATTGGTCAGCTTCTCTTTAAGTAATTGAAATGCCTTTCTCTTGCTCGTCTCCCCATCGAAATCCAACGTTCTTCTTGATCACTTCGGTAAGTGGTGCGGCTATGCTACTAAAGTCCTTCACGAAGCGCCGGTAAAAACTAGCAAGTCCATGAAAACTACGAACATTACCTATACTCGTGGGACTCGGCCACTCTTTGATTGCACGTACCTTCTCTTCATCAAATATACCTTGGGAACTAACAACAAATCCCAAAAATACAAACTTATCGGTGTAAAAAGTACACTTCTTCAGATTAGCAAACAACTTTTCTTTCCTAAGCACATCTAAAACAGATTTCAAATGTACTACATGATCGTCCACATTTTTGCTAAAAATGAATATATCATCAAAGTAAACAACAACGAATCTACCTATAAATGCACGCAAAACATGGTTCATAAGTCTCATAAAGGTGCTCGGAGCATTAGTCAAAAACCAAAAGTGCATAACTAACCATCGTAACAACCATATTTTTTTAAAAATGCCTCTTTGTGCAAAAGTACAATCATCGGCTGATTTTAAAGCATCGCTCGCTTGATCTCACTCACTTTTGCATAGAAATTCTTTTGTTTTCTCTCTGATTTTCTCTCAATGGCTGAACCTTGATTTTCTCTCTCTTTTTTGTCAGCCTCTCTCGAATTTTCACTCTCTCTCTAATTTTCACTCTTTTTCTTTTTCTCACTCTCTTTCTTTTGCTCACTCTCCTTTTGTAATCTCACTTGATCCTTATATACTTGCTGCGGTGTCAATGGTACAAGAGTGATCGGCCGTTGATTAAGTACAAAAGAGTACTTGTTTGTAAAGCCATCATGCTTCACATACCTATCGAATTGCTATCTAGCAATAAGTGTCCCACTTGCATCGGTACTACATCACACAACACTTCATCTTCGTACTTACCAATTCGAAAAGCAACTAACACTTGCATGTTCACCCATCTCTCCACTATCATTCAGGCTACAATCACACAGGGTGTTTCAACACTTCCCAAATTTCTCCAATAACATGCTTGCATTAGTACAACTACACCATCAATAATGACACTACATACCTTGTCTTTAACGTTGATTTTCACCCGCATTATGGCCTTTTGTTTGCAGGCCAATCTCTCCTCGCCACCAATGTCATGCATCAGGGGCTAAATATTCCTCCTCAAAAACATCCTCCAATGGTGGCATTTCGTCAGTGTCGGAATCCTCATCGTCGGTCACAATTTCTCCATTGTCTCGTAATACCATGACTTGCCTATTTGGCATTGACTTGCTATGTGGCCCCTACCCTGACATTTAAAACATTTAATATAACGATTCCTAGAGGTAGAAGCTTAGGTTTTACCTTAAGGAACGTGGCTGGTGGTCACGGGCTTGGGCTCGGGTCGGACGTTTGTGATTTGTCCAATGGCTTGGTATGACTCGGTTTCCAAGAAGTAGAACTGGAGCTATGGCCTGAACGTATTCCACTCCCTCTCTTGAGTTGTTGCTCCACTTTGATAGCCAAACGCGCCATATCCTTCCATCTCCACATAATGTTGCATCTCTACCTTGTCGTGGATCTCCCTGTTTAACTCCAAGTAGAAATCTAGCCATTGTAGCCTCTCTATCACTCCTCAACATTTGCATGGATCATGGCAATCTCCATTGTATAGTAATCTTCTACACTTCGGCTCCCTTGTCGAAGACATTGTAGCTTTTTGTACAACTCCCGGTAGTAGTAGCTTGGAACGAATCGCTTTCTCTATCACTACTTTCATCTCCTCCCATGTGTCAATCGGTCATTCTCACCAAGCCTCCTATTTATCACAATAATCCCACCAGATAAATAGTCAATCATTCAATCACGGCTAATTTTACCTTCTTTATCTCGGAGTAGTTGTAACAATCAAACACGAACTCCAACTTCTTCTCCCACTCAAGATATACTTCAGGATCAGATCTACCTTGAAAAGACGGAATCTTCATCTTAATACCACCCAAGTTGTTATCTTCCCGATTCCTAGCTTCTCTAACTCTCCCTCCATGTCGCCTATAGTCAACAATAGAAACCCGATCCTCTTCTTCCTCAAAACCAAATCCATAAGATCCTCAACCCCCGCCTCCCTCCGTGGAACTCTTTCACGTTTACGGAAATTCATTTTGTGGCTGAAGTCTCGCCATCTATTCTATCTTTTCGTGAAATTGCTCCATTTCCAACTTCATCACACGCTGCATTTCATTCATCATGGCCTCATAAACACCTTGGATCATAGTCTCGTAGCATCGTCGGATCTACCATGTTGTTCATGGTTGCTTGCTCCATTTTAAACAAAGTTATCATACGACCTCACAATTCGCAAAATAATTCACGACTTTTACCCTCTAATGTTCTCAACACTCTTGCCTTTTTCCAGCTCAATGTTCTCTTACGGTTCTTTTGAAACTAAACGCTCAACATACCACTTTGCAACAATTCACCAATGGTTGCTCACCATTTTAGGTAAAGCAAAAATAAGGAATTTCGGGATTCTCTCCCTTAACAAGAATACTCTTAAGGAATACTCTTGCCTTTTTCCATTAGCGGTTCTTTTGAAAGTCCAGCGGAAGGCACAGGAATAGCAAGAAGATAAAGATATTATCAAAAAGAATTTCCACGAATTTCGGAAACTAGAATAATAAAGAAAAAAAAATTACTTGCTTGGGGTAAGGTGATTTTCAGACTAACAGGAACCTCATATATGGGAAACAAACGAAATTTTTTTGTCGGACTTTTATACTCTTTTTTTTTTTTTTTCGGACTCTTTTCTTCTTCCTTCTTCTTTTTTTTATTTTTTTGGAAGCTCTTTCTTCTTTTGATGGTCAGCAACTATCTTTTGAGAATACCATCAGATCTCGAAATAACTTGGAAATTTCAAACAAGAACACACTTTTTAGACATGAACTAGAATAACCAACGTTGGAATAAAAGAGGTAAAGAAATTTCGGCTAAGAAGAGTAAGGTGATGTGAACTGAATTTGAAAGGAAACAAAGAAACGGAAATTTGAAAGATAGGCAAAGGATGTGAACGGGTAAAAAAAAAAAACAAGAATCAAAGGAAAGAAAAATTTAAAGGATAGGCAAACCTGAACTAGAAATCTGGCTCTGATACCAAATGATGTGAACCTCGCCAAGAATAAGAGACCCAACAACGAAAGGGAACCCAAGATCGTTCTAGGACTGATTCGAATGGAAGACCTCGACCTGTTGTTTATGAAAAATAAGAACCTCGGTATAAGGAAGACGCCACAACCGGTGGTGGAAATTTCGTTTGATAAGTCAAGTTGAACGCCACGGGAAATCCTGATAAGTTTGAGTAGTTCTTCAAAGAACCAAACAGAATTAATCCTCACAATTTTGAATAATCAATATCTGCCGAATTACAAAGCAAAGGCTCCAATTTAAAGGGCTAAACGTTATAAGGAAAATAACCCTAACAAGGAAATCTAATTAAACCCGAAAT